>CAUYQG010290290.1:0-76819 GCA_963574415.1 Tarsius wallacei
AAGATGAGCCGGGCTCGGTGGCTCAGCCTGTCATCCCGTAACTTGGGAGGCTGAGGTGAGTGGATTGCCTGAGCCTGCGGGTTCGAGACCTGCCTGGGCAACTTGGCGAGACCTCATCTCTACAATAAATCAAAAAATTAGCCAGACGTGGTGGTGCCTGCCTGTAGTTCCAGCTACTTGGAAGGCTGAGACAGAAGGATTGCCTGAGCTCAGCAGGTCGACACTGGGGCGGTGGGGTGGCCATGAGCATGCCACTGTCCTCCAGCCTGGGCGATGGAGTGAGAGTCCAACTAAAAAAAAAAAAGATGGAATATATACTGAAATATATGTTTAAAAAATCAGCTGGTGTTACGTAGAAAGAGAATGTGTGAAGTGCTTTCACAGTTGTGCCCAGACTGGACAACAAATCACATATTATTAACATGGGAGGAAGAAAACGAGACTGGACTGCCTGCTCAAATAGAAAAACACCAGGTAGAAGATGTCCAACCGACGACTATTGTACAACATGTATCAAAAAAACCTGCAGTGTGTGTTGGTGACTATTTCACACGTTGCCACACATTAGAAAAATAGAAGATATAATAAAATTTTGATTTTGGGGGCCATAAATAAGTTCCTCAATGTCCAAAATCCCTTTAGAAGCCAAATAGCTTTACAATAAAATAATTGATTCCAACATTGTGCTATTTAATTTGGAGTGATTCGTTTTTCACCATTTCATGAAAAAGTGCGGTTGGGTTGCTGGTTGGTGACCCGCGAGATGTGCCCGAGTGCAAAGGGCTCGTGGACACCGTGTTTCTCACCAAGGGCCGTTCTAGAGTGAATTGGCTTATTTTGAGGCCGGAGCAGAAGCCCGGTTTCTCAGGAGTGGAAGAGCGTGAGCGGGAGTTGAGGCCACACGCACAGACTCCTCTGTTCTTAAACTTGGAGGAATCGAGAGGAGATGGCAGACGCTTGGAAGCCACTGTGATGGGCCGGGCACTGTGCATTCTACCAAGGGGACCTCAAGAGAACAAGGACACAGCGCCTGCCCTCAGGCAGCTTCCTCAGAGCACAGAAGCCAGCGCAGAGGAGTCCCTGCAGGGCACGACTACCTAGTGGGGAAATGCTGCTAGCCAGTCCCAAAGTGCTGGGCCTTCTAAAGACGGGGCAGCTCTCCACTGTGTTACAGGGTATCTGGCAGTTAGATATTCATTGTTAGAGGTAGCCATCTGCAAAGCACGTCTAAATAAAATATTGACTTAAAAAGCACAGGCATCATCACATTTTTCAGAGCAGCAGCAGACTTTACACGATTTTTAGTATTTCATCCTTCCTGCCACAGGCCAACTTTTTGTAAATCTCACTAGAAAACGAGGCAGGTGAGTTGCATCAGTGATTCTGCCCAGGAAGACGACCACCTTGTCCTCCTTATAATTCTGCCCTTCTTTGAAGCTACTCTTAGCTGGCTTTAAATAGTGAGCTAAAATTGTCAGTATTTCACCCTTTTCTTTACAGGCTGAGCTTTTGGTCTTTGCTCCTTGAGACCACAGCTCAGAAGAAAGGTCGCGACTCAGACGGGAGCGTCGTCCACACAGATTTGATAGCTGAAGCCCACAACGGTCGAGGCGAGAGTGCTTAGGAAGAACAGGGTCAGGGTCACCCCGAGTTGAGTTGCGGGCTGGGATGGGCATGGATACCAGATCGGAGGGGATACTTTTTGTGGATATAATTGGAGAAACCTGTATGTGTTGGGGGCGCTGGGAGAAACTAACTTTTGCTGCACAAAGTACGGGTTGAGTTAGATTTTTTTTTTCTATTTTAGTAACACGGGTCCTATGTTTCATTATGACTACCTTCTAATTTACATGTGCACCGACAGGAAGGAAAGCAGAAATGACAGGGAACAGATTTCTAACTCTTCCTATTTCGTTTTATGCTTTTATTTTTAAACCAGAAAGTGTGAGACTCTGAGGACAGTGTCATCCTCAGAGCCTCACAGCAGTGTGGGGAGCTGAGTCCATGAACACAAAGCCCCAGACATTTGGCAGGTGATCACGGCGTACCATGGTCCAAAGGACACAGCGACTTACCTGCTGCGGCCTCTTTGTTTGGAAATAACTTGTTGTCCACTGCCACGCTGATGTCATAGAACACCTCATCCTCATCGCGGTCGGCATCAAACTGGGGACATCAGGACAGACAAGTTTGGTACATGAGAATGCATCCATTAGCTAATTCCACCGAACAGTGAGCATGCATCACACAACTGCATCTTTAATGAAGCGGCATAGCAGGAATTAAAGCAGTTGAGTCTTTACTCAGACACTTAGAGGGTTTTTAACCCGTATCAAACAGAGAACGGTGTTAGGGAATAAATTTGCAATCGCTTATGGTTAATACATATGTGGGACATCGTCTTAGTTTATGAAGTAAGTTTCGGAAAAAATAACTGAAACTTCCTGTGTGGCTTTCAACTTAGTTTATCTAATTAAAAAAATACAAGAAAACATACAGTTCTAAACAACAGGAAGAAAGATTTTCTAATTCGCTGTTAAAAAAAAGAACTCCAAGTCAAATTTTAGATATTATAGATACTGTATCATAGAGGTAGTGTAGTCTGCGGACATGTAGATTAGATGTAACAGAAATTACAGATTTAAATACTTATTTTACCATTCTCTAAAATGTACACAATTTTAAATATTTGTAAATAACATGTGGTTTTATTTGTAAATTTTCCATTTTCCAAGTTGCTCGTGGTTTAATACATTTTTGTCACTTAGTTTTTGCAAATAGCTTGACCGAGTTATCCATGATATCATTGACCATGAGCTGTGCATACTGAAAGTATATAAATTATATGTTTTTTGACATTTGTATATCCCTGTGAAACCATCAGAAAAGTCGAAATAGCTAATAGACCCGAAGGCTCCTTATTTCCCCGGGGAATTCCTCTCCTTTCTCCACTCTCCTTGGGTAACCACCGGTCTGCTTTCTGTAACTACAGATTATTTTGCATTTTCAAAAATTGTCCATAAATGAATAGAACAGTATGCAAACCTTTAAGTCTGGGTTCTTTCACTCGGCACAATTATTTTGAGATTTATCAGTGGTTTTATAATCCATAGATCATTCTTTTTCATCACTCGGTAGTATTTTATTGTGTGGATACACCGTTAATTCCATCCTGGGTAGTTTTCATCTCAGACATTGTAGTTTTCAACTTTAGATGTTTGATTTGAATCCCTCTTTTGTTAGCTCTTCCATGTCTAACTTTTTGTGCATCTTAAATACTATCATAATAACTGTTTTAATGTCCTTCTCTGCTCATTCTAACATGTGTGTCAGTTCTGAGTTAGTCTCAATTGAATTTTCCCCCCTCATGAGGGAGTATATGGTCCTGTTGCTTTGCATGCCCGGTAATTTAAAAAAATTTTTGATTTTAAAGATGTGGGGTACAATTCAGGATTAGGTATACAGTTGTCATCATACAGGTAAAGTTTGTGTGTCTGGTAATTTTGTATTGGATGTCAGGCATGGGCAATTTGACCTTGTTGGGGGCCGGGTATTTCTGCGTTTCTATAAATATCCTTGAGCTTTGTTCTAGAATATAGTTGAGCTACTTGGAAATGGTTTGATTTTCCAGGTCTTTCTTTTAAGATTTGTTAGCTGGACAAGAGCCGTGTTTAGTTTAGGGCTAATTATTCCTCACCATGGAGGCAAGACCCTCCCCACTACCCTGTACATTAAGACGTTTTCCTGTCTGGCTGGAGGTCACAGACGTGGCTTGAAGCTCGGCATGAGCACCAGGTCCTGGTTCCTCTCATCCTTCTGGAAGGTTCTGTCCTCAGCCTCAGGTGATCTCCTCACACACACACCCTGCTGAAGACGCTGCAGAGCACTGGAGGGAACCCGCCCACAGATCTCCAGAGTTCTCTGTGCTTCTCTCCTATCTCTGACCTTCTGTTCTGCACACCCAAGCCACTTTGGTGTCCTGGGCTGTCAGCCCCATCTCCTCAGCTCACGGAGCCCACCAGTCTCGCCGGGGCTTCCTTTTCACCATCCTGTATCCTGGAGACATCTCCAGGGTCCGAGGCAATTGTAGGGCTCACGACATCCGTTTCCCTTCTCCCAGGGTCCTTGCTTAATCTCTAATGTCTTAATTTTTAAAAAAATGATTTCTTTTTCTGGTAATTTTTGATTGTGGAGGAAAGATTCAGTCTCTCGTATTCCATCTTGGTCAGAAGTGGAAGTCTCAGCCCCTTAGCTTTTAATCAAAATTATTGTGATGTTGGAGATATTTTAGGAGATTTAAGTGATTTATTCCTTTCTGTTTTCTACTGAAGTGTTTCATTATTGGGGAAAGCTAGTGAGGACAATGTGAGACCCAAAGTTTGAAGGACTTTCCTGATCCTCCTTCCTATATAAAGTGCAATTGAAGCACATCTGAACAGTCCTTCACAGTGATTTCACTATGTCACATCCACCCCTGGAAGATGAGGCAGGTTGTCTTATTTCAGCTTTACAGGTGAGGAAATATCTACCCAGAGATCTCATGGCTTTTCCAAGTCACACAGCTCCTAAACAGAAGAGCTAGGACTTGCGCTTGGAGTGATGGACACTTTCCATCCTCCCAGGTGGCCTGTGATCATTACAGTGAGACAAACGCAGCCATTCCGCTCCATTAAGTGATTTTTTTGGGTCTAAAAGCAAGGGCGGAAAAGCAGGTGGTGGTCAGGGCAGACACAGGCGGCCACAAGGGTCCAAATAGCGCCATCTCAACGTCCTACCATTCATTCCTGGGAGTGGGCTCCGGCTTCCCAGGGCTGCTGGAGGGGCGAGGCAGCCTGGCCATGAAGTGGGGGACTCTACGCCTCCCAGGGGAAACTTGAACCAGGGAGAGACAGGAGACTGGCAGGAACCAGCAGGTTAATCCGCCCCCTCCCCTGCCAGACCGTCGTTCTATCCATCCTTTCCGGAGTCACTGCTGCCAGCCATGTTCTCTTGAGGTGGGGACCCCCTGCTCGCCTCTCCGAGCAGCCCCTGGAAGGCTGGAGCCCACTCATCAGGAAGCGTCTGGATCCAGAAGGGCTGAAGGGAGCCACGGCCTCAGCAGTGACAAGGATGACGAGGGTGAGGCCGGCTGGGCGCCTCAGCAATGGCAGGGGATGCAGTGATGGTCAGGGCTCTCCATTCAAGAAGCCACGGAGGCCAAGAGGCACAGGGGCCATGTGAGTCAGAAGAGGCTTGTAAATTGGGCTCGGCTTAAACTCAGCCGGGGCTTGGCTGGAGTTTCTGTTTCCCCATAGCAACTGTCTGACTTGAGCACCTTTCTTCTTAGCCTCTACGCGGTGGAGATGCGAATCCCAGCGGAAAGGAGTGTGGTGAGGACCAAAGGGACAGTCTATTGCACACACCAGCATAAAGCCTGACACAGACTGTCATCTCTTTTTTCTCCTCTCTTTGAATCCCTAGGGATGAGGTCCTATAGATCTTTTTTGAGTCTGGGTCTCACTTTGCTGCCCAAGCTGGAGGGCAGTGGCATGATCACAATGATCACGGCAGCCTCAACCTCCTGCCTTGGCCTCCCAAGCAGCTAGGATTACAGGTGTGCATCACCACGCTCAGCTAATTTTTTTTCATTTTTTTTTTGTAGAGATGAGGTTTTGCTATGTTGTCTAGGCTGGTCTGGAACTTCTGGGCTCAAGCAATCCTCCTGCCCTTGGCCTCCCAAAGTGCTGGAATTACAGGTGTGAGCCACTTTGACCAGACCATATAGATCTTTGATTGCATCTGTACTACACACGCATGGGTTCTCTCTCTCCTTCTCCCTCTCCATCTCTCTCACTCACACACACATACATTCTTTTTTTTTTTTAACTTGAGACGGTGGAGTGAGGAATATAAGAAACTTTGAGACTTTCTAGGAGATCTTATATTCTCCAACTGATTTGAGCAAGAATATTTTTAGTTCCAAGGCAGACCAAAGTACCTGGGTGTTCAACCCAAAAGACGAAGCTAAAACACAATTCGTGAAATCATTCGACAACTATTTGTTGAGTAACTGCAATGAGCTTGGCAGATTCACCAACCGACCACCTAAGCTTTTGGACAGATGAACAGAGAGCCAGAGGAATGAAGATGACACCCACATCGTCAACTCAGTTCTGGGATTAGGCAGCTAATCACGGTGTTAAACCAGACCTCCTCACCTCCTACCACATCCCACTTCTACAAGCCCAGACTGGGAAGGGGCTTTCCTGTCTATTCCTTTAGTAAATATCATGGCGTGGGGACCCTGGAGAGCATTCTGATAGAATATTATCATAATTGCCACTTAATTGGTGAAATAGGTTTACATAATGATGACATCCGTTGTTGGAGAAGTGTGTGCATGGTGAAGGACGAACTGGCTCTTACGTCATCAAACACTATATCGATGATTTGTTTTGCCCAAGCCATCTATATACATATATCTACATCAATAGTTATCAGCCGGGAGGGACCCCACAAGGAAATGTGGCAACATCAGGAGACACTTTTGAGCATCGCGCTTGCAGGGGTGGGGAGGATACTTGCCAGGGATGGTGTCAAATACCCTACAGTCCCCAGGATGGCCCCGCTCACAACCAAGATTTATCCCTTCTAAAATAATGTCCGTAGTGACAAAGTTCTGAAGTTCGAATATACACCAAGGCAATCTTGGCTCTAAGATTTCTAACTGTGTTTTGAAACTCAAGTAGTCATTTTTTCTTTTTAAAGAAAAAGGTTTTCAGCGACAAGGACCTGGGATGTCAACTTCACGACACAAGGGACAGCAGGAGAGATGTCACTGCAGGGGTGGCCTAGGTAGATGGCAATGAGGGCTCCTGGGAATCAAAAGATATTCACGTCTCATGGGTTGGAAAGAGATTCAGGGAGATGTCATCACACTGCAATAGACCAGATGGCATCTCAAGTTGCTCCCGGCTCTGAAATTCTGTGATTGGATGGGCATTTTGTGTTTCAGGTGGTTGCTCTCTAATGTCTAGCAATTTAAAGAAAACCCTTTTCTTATTCTGAGGGACAGGACTCACAGAGGACATGGTCCGTACAATCTGTTTTGTGTCATTTAATGCAAGAGGGCTGGGGAGGTCAATTGGAAATTTCAAAATGAAATGCTTACCCAATTCCCTAGTTCACTCACAACACATGTTTTAATTTGAATAACAAATGCTGTTAACAACTTTCAAAAACACACAAAACCTATCTAGATTAGGGAAGGAAATTATAGCAGAGGGAGCTGAATTATGCACCATCTGAGGAGAAAGCCATAATCATGGTTTGCATTTTTAATGGCAGAAATGAGTTTTTGTTTTTATTTTCTTTTGGCTCTGATTTTCAGACCTCGACAGGCTGCCCAAATCTTCTCCACAGAGACAAGGTTTGCCACAAAATGAGCCATGCCAGGTCTATAAAACATTCCAAAGAGACTAAAAAAGTTAATCTCTCCTTCCAGATTCTGCCTTTGATTAAGCTTAGACCTGTTTCCCATTTTTTTCTCTTCATCAGTTGAGGAGGAAATAAATTTGCTCTGTTATTAGTATTGTTTATATGTCCCATATGTCCCATAAGGATCATTCTCTAAGCGCCAAACAAGCCTCTTAAAGTTTTTACTTCCCCCTTGTTCTGTGCAAGGAATTTCAACTAAGCACACGCTCCACCAATGGCATTCTCTGTTTGCTGCTGAAGACGCTTCAACAAGCGAGTGACAGGTCCTTCAGAATCGCTCTTTTATATGTTTGGAGATGTCCCTCCAAAAGATTGATTGGTTGGTATTCTCTTTGCCGTGACTTTGCTTTTCTCCAACTAAAAACTGAAGAATGCACTAAAATAGTAATACACCAACTCAAGGAGCCTGGAGTGCAATCTGTGGTGATCAGCAGTGGAGTCATGACCATTGAGATTACTTTGCAGAACCATGCTTCTAAAGCTTCAGAATGAATCACAGAATTGGCAAGAGAAACATCTAGGTGGATGTGATGAGGGAGGCGGATGGAAGACATTCTCTGTCTAAGAAAGCCAGATCAATCCATGTGTTGGTGAGAATTCCCGTGGCACTGCCCTGCTGAACCAGATGCTGTAGAACATGTTATATTTTAACAGAATGAAGTAAGGGCAAAACGTGAAAGATGACAGATCTAAACACAGGCATGATCGGTATGCAGCAGGCTGAACACAGAGCACTCGAACACCGTGGATCTCTGGGTAAAAGATGGATTTTTCTCAAACTTTTGTATAGAATCTTTATTTCACTAGATATTCAGATTATAGGCAGCACCTAGAAAATGTTGTCGGAAAAAAAAGCCAACATAATAAAGAGATCCAGAGAAAATCGGTATATATTTATGAAATGTTTGAAGAAAAAAATTCTCCCTGAACTTGAAGCTTTAACAATGTAACAATGCCCTTGATTTGTTCTGCTATAGAAACCCAGAAGACAAGGCTAACTCAAGATAATTTTCATTACTCTTACCACATTAGCTCAGAGAATATTTTTCAGAATTTTCATCAGCGCTCAGCAACCGGTCAGGCACGGGAGCTCATGCCTGTGATCCCAGTCCAGGAGTTTGACATGGCGAGACCTTGTCTCTACAAAATATCAAAACAATAGCCAGGCATGGTGGCACGCACCCATAGTCCCAACTACTCAGGAGGCTGAGGTGGGAGGATTGCCTGAGCCTGGGAGTTGGAGGCTGCAGTGAGCCATGATGGTGCCACTGCACCTGGGTGGCAAAGTGAGACCTCAACTCAAAAAACAAGAAGCAAAGTAAGCAAACAACAAAACCCCAAGCACTCCACAACAACCGGGCTCTAAATAGAGCACCGACTGACATTATCATTTGTTGTGCAACTACTACGTGCTACAAACCGCAGGGGAAGTTTTCTTCACACGTGTTTATCAGCTGTAATTTATAATTTGAATTTTACATGGATTTGTGAAATCCCTACAATAACCTTATGCAACATTATCTCCATTTTAAAGATTCAAAAGCAGAGCCTTGGAGAGAATAAATAACTTGTTCAAGGCTCTGCAAGTGTCAGAGTCAGGATCCAAACTCACGTCTGTCTCCATCCAACTGTGAGCCCACCAGCTGCCAAGGCTGTTGGGATCCGCTCTCTGTTCCATCAAGGCAGCCCCAGCTGTCCGCTGGGCACTTGCCGAGCAAAGTGGGCTTTTAGAAGGGCTCTTCAAATGCACTCCTGAGAGGCCTCAGAAGCCATGCCAAGCCAGGTCCCGATGCAGTTCGAGGAGGGGGACCCCAAAGACCCAGAATTATCTTTGGAGGGCGGGCCCCTTAGTGCTGGCTCCCCCTACTAAGTGAGTGTTCTAGAAACTCATGGGCATCAGTGTACCAGCTAGCATCCTTGTGAGAGGCTGCCTTCAGCTTCAGGGAAGATTTTTGGAGATTCTTTCAACACGTTTGCCCATTTCGTGATGGGTAATTTACGAGCACACCTGCCCACATTGCGCTGAGTATTCAGCAGTTTTTCACCCAAAGCGGCATGAGCCCTACGCCCTACCCTCACCATCAGGGCTCCAGGGCTCCAGCCACCGGCACCCACAGACCCGGCCCTGCTCATCCACAGCACCATGTCCCAGCCACGGTTTCAGCTCTCCCTGACCCCTTCGACAGAAAGGAAGGATTCTAGACTCCTTTCCCAGAGTCCCTTGCTCTGGTTTTCTTATTAGGGGACAGTGGATTCAAAGCCAGACCCCTCCCCCCGACCCCTGATCTGCAAGAAGGCAGAGGGTGGGTCCTGGCCATGCAGGAGGTTGCTGTAGAAAAAAGGGCCGAAGCTGGTGGTGAGAACCTGGCTCTGGAACACCTTTTGAGCTGAAGAGTGGGCGGCTGCCACGGCCGAGTCTCTACATTTTGTAGGTTCTGGTGCAGCCCAGAGCAAACATCCCACGTGTGACCAGTGTGAAGCATGAGATTCCCCAGCACCCAGGAATCTGCTCACTGACCTTTGGGCATGAGGACAGGACGCTTCTAAAATTAAGTTGCTGCAGAAAACACTTACCAGGCACATACCTTCCATGGAGGTAGTGTTTAATCAATGCCTGTCTAGTAAATGCCAGACGCTTTTATTAAGATGCTACTGACCAGGCGATACACTGCTTCTCACTCGAAAGTTAACTAAGCAAGCAACCTGCAGCCAGAAAATAAGGTGACTAAAATATTTTGCCAAATAAATACACTATAAGATATGTCTCAGGATCTGTATAGATCGTATCCAGTCTCATCTACCGCTTACATGATGCAATTCAGTTCAGTAAAGATATGAAGCCCCTCTTTGTGCCAGGTATTGTATTGGGCACTGGAGATGCATAGGAGGAAGATGAAATCATGCTCGCTTTTCTGCACATTTTAAAGCATCCGTGAGGACTAAAATGCTTTGAAATGACTGTTTAAAGAAAGGCTGAAAAGGAGAAATTGGAGAAGATAAGATGTGCTCATCATAGGCAGGAACTACATCGCACGTTTCCTATTTTTTCTCTATTGCGTCTAGCAGCGTTCTGAGTCTGGCGGTTAGACAACACATACTCATCAAAAGGAATTAACCAGAAAATTAAATTAATTAAAATACCCTTTTCCTCTTCCTATTTTCTCTCCTTCTTCTCTGCTCCCAGTATTCCAGCGATTTGAGGCTCTACAAAACTACAAAATAGTGTGTGTGGGGGGGAGATTTAAGCCTTTGCCAAGAAAGCTTCCATACTAAAGACGTTACTTGGCGCCTCAGAAGTCAAATTTCGGCCTCATGTGATGCTTGGTGCCTCTCCTAATTGCGGGCTCCATTCTCTCTAATGCTCAAGTGTCTCTCCACTCCAGGGCCCTAAGTGGTACCCTGCCAGCCTGAAGACATCGCTCGCTGCTGATGCACCCAGATGTGTGACTAGGGGCTAATTGAAACCCTGGGAGGATCTGGCTCCTTCTTTTCTTTAAGGTTTTTCTCATCCCTTTTGTTGTTGTTATTATTATTAGTGTTATTTAAAGTTAGCATGATTCATCCTTTTATTTTAAAAAATTTTCTCTCCTGAAATGTTGACTTCGGTGACCAGGGTCAAATCTGGCCAGTTCATAGTTATGCGGAAGATTCAACAGAGAGCTAACAGGGTCAAGGAGACCAACTTAGGAGATGGAAAACTGGCCGGACACTGGGAGTGGCGGCTCGTGCCTGTTGTCCCAGCACTTTGAGAGGCGGAGGTGGGAGGACTGCTTGAGCCCAGGAGTTCGAGACCAACCTGGGAAACACAGCGAGACTTCATCTCTAATACATACATACATACATACATAAATACATAAGAAAATGGAAACCCAAGGTAGCTGCATCTTGCAGGAAGATCACAGGACATGATGACGAAAGCCATCATGAACAAAGCAGAAAAGGGTTTGGATTTTAAATCAAATTTATCTTCAATTAATACACACATGCAGTGCTGCTGAAACCAAGAGGTTTAGCATTTACGAAAACACGTTTTGTTAGAAGAGTGAAGCATCACTCTGAAGAGGGAACTACCTACTAGCAGGATCCCGCTCGTTTCTGCCTGGTGGAGAAGTGGACACAAAGTGTGACTCTGGAGAAGCAGTTTCATTTGGTCAAATGTGGCAATGTGCCTGCCCTCATGGAGCTTGAGGTGGTGCTGAGAGACTGGTAGGTAAGTCATTTCCAACAGTTGGTGCGGGAAAGGCTGTGATGGGGCGTGCACAGGGGGTCTTGGGGGTTGGGAGGGGGGCAGGTGGGGTTGGGGGTGGGTCTGAACAAGTGAGGTTACACAGATAAGAAAGGAAGGAGAGGGTGGTTCAGGGAGAGGAACCACGGGCAGAAGGAATGGAGGCATGAAAGGCGTGATGTCTTTGAAAAAGATGAGGGTGCCTCTGCCTTAAAATCTTGGGATTCCCCTCCAAGAAGGGATGAATAATGCTCTTTCTTGCTTCCTGAAGTTGTTTGAGGGTCTTCTTGCACTTTTTAAAATCTGGTAGCTGACAACTCTCTACCAGAAATCCCCAGGAGTGTGTTGGTAGCGAGTACATGCTCTATTGTGCACATGGAAATAAGACAGGGAGCTCAAGCGCATGGCAGTAGTTACCATTTATCTTATTAAGCACCTACTATAATGCTAGGCAATAAACAAAGCACTTTGCAAACATCTCAGTTAAGTCCCAGAGCAACCCCAGGTATCGCTTTCCTAAGGAAAGTACTCAGGTAGGTACTTACTTTAGGTCACACAGCTAGGGAAGAACACAGCTTGGATAAGAGCCCAGGTCTGTCTTCCTACAATGCCTGTGCTCTTAAGAACTAACTAGCCAGGTGTGGTGGCTCACTTAAGGATGCCTAGGTGAGAAGATTGCCTGAGCTCAGGGGTTCGAGACCCACCTGGGCAACTTGGCGAGAACTTGTCTCTACAGTAAATCATAAAATTAGCTGGGCGTGGTGGTGTAAGCCTGTGGTTCCAGCCACTTGGAAGGCCGAGGCGGAAGGATTGCCTGAGCCCAGCAGGTTGAGGCTGCGGTGGTTGTGAGCATGCCACTGCACTCCAGCTTGGGTGACTGAGACTCAAGCTCAAAGGAAAAAAAAAGAGCTAAGCTAAGCTATTTTAGCACTGGAAAGAACAAATCCTGTGTTCTTAGCTATCCCACATTCATTTATTTTTCCTCCCTATTTTTAGCTTGAGGGTCACTTGTAAATTCAGAGGCATTTAAACAGTCACCCTTCTTTTTCCCTTTACTCACTACCCCCAGGCCCTGCATTTTGCAGTAATGTTGTTTGTACCAAGTTCCCCCCAAAACAAACTGGGTTTTGCTTCAGGATAATTAACTTACTAGCAAGATGGCTATGTCAGGCTTGATGGCTAAAAGTAATTGCAGGATCAACACCAAATGCAGAATTGCTTAACCACTTAATAGCCATTGGGTCCTTTGGATAGGTGAGCAATTTTGCTCTAAGTTTTAGGAACAATATAAATAAAGCAGGAAGGAAAAAAGAAAACTGTAAGAATGGAAATCAGGGCCGGGTTTGGTGGCTCAGCCTGTCATCCCAGCACTTTGGGAGGCGGAGGCGAGTGGATTGCCTGAGCCTGCGGGTTCGAGACCAGCCTGGGCAACTTGGCAAGATCTCGTCTTTATGATAAATCAAAAAATTAGCCGGGCATGGTAGTGTGCGCTTGTAGCTCTTGGAAGGTTGAGGCGGAAGGATCGCTGAAGCCTAGCAGGTCGACACTGGGGTGGCCGTGAGTGTGCCATTGCACTCCAGTCTGAGTGACAGAGTGAGACTCCAACTCAAAAAAAAAAAAAAAGAATGGAAATCAGACTGATAGTAATGGGATTCAATTTAGACCCACAGACAGAGAAAGAAAGTTAACATGCAAATGGATAAAAACTCTCTGTAAATGCTTCTGATGACAGCACTTTCTGTGGATTTGGTTGACTCAACTGGAATTACTGTTCTTATTCCTCTGCTAACATGGCTAGATCTTTGTCAAGAAGCAACATGTAGAAAAAGAGATTCTTGCCATTCATACTTATATTTTATTTATTGAATTGTACTAAAATAAATCATATATATAATAGACTTTGGAGATTCAGAAGAGGGAGGGTGAGAAAGGGTGGAGGCACAAAACATCACCTATTGGGTATGATGTGCACAGGTGGGTGTGGTAGGTACGCTTACAGTCTGGACTTCCTCACCACTCTATAATGCAGCCACGTAACCCAAAACAATGTGCACCCCCTAAAGCTATTGAAATAAAGGAGAGATATAGAGACAGATAGAGATATATCTGGATGAGGGGGAACCCCCAAGTCCCCCAGAACTTACAAGAAATTTTGTATTTCTTACATGCTTAAACTTCAAAGTCACCTTCAAAGAAGTCTCGGTTTGATGCAATAAACCTATCAAGATGTTTCATCCACTCATTGATGCCTTTTGGTGCTTCTGTCTTTTATAGTTTCACCTCTTCCACATTGACAAAACGCTTCCCTTTCAGGACTTTTTTTCATCCAGGGAAACAAACAAACAAACAAAAGTTGCTCGGGGTGAGATCGGGTGAACAGGGAACGGAGAACAGGTCATTTTGGGTCCAAAACTGCTGAACACTCAGTGCTGTGTGGACAGGTGTGTTGTCAGGGTGGAAGGACCAGTCATCTGTTTGCCACAACTCAGGACATTTCGTCTGCAAACCGTGACACAATCTTCTCAAAACTTCCAGATAAAACCTTTGGCTGACTGGTTGAGCCAGAGGAAAGAATTCCAAGTGTACTACGAGGGCCCCTCAAAAGATAATTCCATTTTTTTGGGTCCCCCCTGGTATATGTAAAATAAAGTGAATCATACAGAAAAATAATTCTGTTGGCCATGTATCACTCAACCTACTATGCACTCAGCAAATCTAGACTCATGGGCAGCCCGTGTGGATTCTGTGGAGTGAGGACAGAGTTGATGGAGCTTTCAGGCAGTGCTGGAGTCCGGCTGGTGGAGGGGTGAACCAGGAGTACTGATGAAGAATAAGCCTCTCCTCATCCCTTGGAAACTCGCCCATGTGTGTCTGGGCTCCACCTTCTCCGGTACTCTTCTTTGTTGGAGGTTATTTTAATCATGCCTCTATCCTTTTTGTTCTTAGATATGATTGAGTCCTGGAAGAGATCCTTCTTAGCCTCCCCAATATATCAGTGAAGAGAGATTCTGTTCTACCAAGGTGTGATTTCACTCAATTCACTTTGAGCACAGCATCTGAGAGCCTCTTGGCTTCCCTGCTGCCTCAAGCCAAGTCCGCTTCTCTTTTATGTTTCTGCCTCGCACCCATGAGCATGGCCAGCCTCTTCCTGAGGGGACTGGAATCAAAGAGCTTACCGAAGGTGTAAAGGGCATACAGGATTTGCAAATCAACAGACCTCTTCAAATTTTTATAGGAAACGTTCCTCTTGGTACTCGCGGCCAATAACAGAGATGGAAGCCAATGAGAACTTTTAGACACCTCGGGGCAGGCAAAAAGCTAAGCCTGAGAAAAACAACATCGAGGCCAACTCCAAGTGCAATCGTCAGGCTTTGTGGAATGAGGCAAACTTGATCACAAGGCAATGGGTCAACTTTTACAAAATGACAATGTGACTTCGCAGGGCATCTAGAACACTGACCACATTTCGCAGGACTCCTTTTCTTCCAAATGAAGGCTTATCCTAAAAAAAGAGAATCCACCAGTTTCCCCAGCAGTGTGGGACATCGGCTCATGCTCTGAACTATCCCCGAGCGTCCTTCTTGCCTCCACTGTGGCCTCCATTTCAGGAACTCTGTGTGCGTGCGTGCGTGCGTGTGTGTGTGTGTGTTTGGGCCCTCCGAGTTATTGCTTTTCCTCCCAGAGTGGAGGAACGGAGTATGACTGGAGGAACTCCGGATTCAAAGGTCTCTTGTCCTGGGTATTCTTACGGTCTGTCTCTCTCTCTCTCTCTTTTTTGAGTTGGAGTCTCACTCTGTTGCCCAGGCTGGAGTGCAGTGGCATGCTCATGGCCACCGCAGCTTAGACCTACTGGGCTCTGGCCATGCTTCCACCTCAGCCTTCCAAGTAGCCGGAACTACAGGTGCGTGCTACCACGCCCGGCTAATTCTTTATTTATTGTAGAGACGAGGTCTCGCCAAGCTGCCCACGCTGGTCACAAACCCATGGGCTCAGGCAATCTAGTTGCCTCAGCCTCCCACAGTGCTGGGATGACAGGCTGAGCCACTGAGCCCGGCGGGTCTGTGTCTCTTCAGAGCGTTGTGAGTCAATCAGTTTCCCAGTACATTCTTGAATGTTTAAGTGCATGGAAGTTTCTAATAGTTGATTGTGACTCAGTAAATATTTACTGAGTACCTGGCGTTCGCGGTGGGTAGTATGTAAAGATGTTTAATTCAGTATCACGTACTAGAGCCAATTACGCTTTTACCTCTTATGAAGGTCCTCTCTGTCAAAGGAGGAACTTCTGCTAGAGATGAGTGAGGAAGCGACACTATTAAGTGTGTGGACATTTCTATTCATTCATTCATTTAAAAATCCTCATCGGGCACCTACTGAATGCCATGTCCTAGGGCTCAGTGTCCAGTAAAATAGAACTCTCGCCTTTAAACGGCCCACAGTCCAGAGAGGGAGACCTTGACTTAACCCTAACATTAATGCAGAACAAAGGCTGTCACAGAGCTAGGGAGAAAAAAGGATTAATGGGTCTCAGAGAGGGGAGGAGGATGAAGAAAGGTGTGTGGAGTGGGTGGGAGTGAGAATGTGTCATAGGAGAGGGCGCATTTGAGCCCCAAACATTCCAGGTCCATAAAGAAGACCCTTGTGCGTTTGTGGCTACCCCACCAGATCAGCAAAGACATTCTTTACCGGACAGCCATTTATGAGTCAGTCAGATCTACATGGTTTAAAAAAAAAAAAATCTGGCTGGAGAATTTGTTTTCTTCATAATATCAACAATAATGCATTGTTTTTTTCTGACCACAGGTGATGCTCAAGGGAAGGGGTGAGGTGCACAGACAGACCACAGAGGTGGGTCACCTGGATTCAAGCCCCAGCCCTTGCTAGTTGTGTGAGGAGTTACTGATCCTCTCAGCTTCTCTCCTCATCTAGAAAAAGGTGGTGACAACAGTGCCGTGGAGTTGTGGAGTGCTGAATGGGTTAAGTAAGAAAATCCATTAAGACTACAGGACTCGACTGGGCATGGTGGCTCAAGCCTGTAATTCCAGCACTTTGGGCGGCTGAGGTGGGGAGATTGCCTGAGCTCACCGGTTCAAGACCAGCCCGGGCAACTTGGAAAGACCTCATCTCTACAATAATCAAAAAATTAGCTGGGCATGGTAGCGTGCCTGTAGTTCTGGCTACTTGGAAGGATCACTGGAGTCCAGCAGGTTGACACTGGGGTGGCCGTGAGTGTGCCACTGCCCTCCAGCCTGGGCGATGGAGTGAGACTCCAACTCAAAAAAAAATAAAAGTTCAGAACTTGACACATAGTAACTCTGAACAAGTGTTGCCTGTTACTACATTGGGGAATGGCAAATGGTTCTCTATGCAGAATCACGTTTTTTCTGGAAGTATTCAAGGTGGGCTTTTAAATCCAAAGATTTACATTTCTTTCTGACCATTTCTTGGGTATCATCATTGTTGCTTCTTTAAAAAAAAAATCCCCCTCATTTACATTTATTTTACAAACACTGTACCATTATAACCATGATAAAAGAAACAAAAGCCACAATAGCAACATAACATCACAGTCTGTGCCTGGCTTTCACTGTCCCATCATCTCTTGCAGACTAAGCACAGTCACCGACCTAAAGAGAGTACTCTGCAAGCGAATACATGAATAAGTAAATGAGTCACTTTTTTGATGGTTTTGCTGCAGGCGTTCCAAAAATTATGCCCTAAAAATGAGGTTAGATTTCAGGGTTTACCCTGAAAGTCAATAATAGCTACAGTATCATAAAATGCTTTCCCGAGTTTTTAAAGATTTTTTAAAGGAAATCCTTCCCTGTTTCCTGGATGGAAGGGAAGAACGAGAGATATTGGGAACAGAGGATGAATTTGGAATGAGAAATTACAGTCAGTGACATTGATACTAGATCACCAAAATAGGTTCTCATGGATTATTAAAAAACAAAACCAAACGGTAATTCCTTTGGCTACAAAAAAGTCATTCCTTTTTGGCATAAAATTATGACCTACTTATCTATCCACCTTGTTGGAAGAGTCAGAGCTATGATTATGAATGCGCAGGTTGGGATTCTGTGTTGGCCAGCTACAATTTACGCCGCAGAGCGACAGTCGGGTGGGTGGAGCATAGCCCGCTGGGCATGCTCGGGAGAGAAACCAATCTAGGTTTTCTCTTTACAATTCAGATGCGTAATTTATAAGGCTTGGTAAGTAGCCAGATACTTATCTCACTTTGAAATAATGTTAGTATTCATTTAAAACGTGTTATTTTGTTTTTTTCTCTAATATATTGAGCGAACTACAGAGGAATTTGGCTGAAGTGTTAAGTCAGTTATTTCCTATATGGCATAGAACAAATCAGTAATTTTTTAGCCTGAAAAAGGCCTAAGCAGCTCATTAGAAAGGCCTCAATGGACTAGAGGTTTTTTTCACCTTTGAGTCATGAGATTTTAAGTTCAGAAACTTGGGCTTTGGAGGAACACTGAACAATTAGCATGTTTTAATCTCATGCCTTCCAATAATACTCACAGCATTTTTTAAGCAACAGGCAGGCCTAAACATACACAACCCCTTCAGAATGTATAATTACATATCCTCATGGTCTGTGGTTAATCTGTCAGAAAGCGGAGACAAAAGTACTGAGAATCTTCTGGATGTTTCAATGACTACACAGGATCGAAGGATTCTCGACTACCTAACTTTAATTAAAGGACCATGCTGGAGTCTACATACTTGTCCTTTTGGAAGGAGGGAAAGGCAGCTGTTAATTCTATTGACTATGGGAAAACAAAGCCCCTCTGAGAAGCGAGAAGTGACTCAGATCCGTGGTTATCAGTTTTTGTTTCACCTCACTGATTTCACTTTCTTTGTTTCTGGGCATTTAGTGTAATGAAGAGGTTTACTGCGTGGGTTCTCCTGTTACACCAGCTATGTGTTTCTGTAAAACATCCATCTCAGTTTCTGCAGGTATAAAATAGTGACGATAATAGTTCCTGCCCGATGAAAAAAATTCATGCATTGTGTCTGCACAGGGAAAAGGTTTATAGGTGTTAGCTGTTACTATGCTCTGTTTCTTGGGATCTAGTTCCTTGGTGTCTTTTCTGTGACATCTACCCCTGTGTTCATTCACCCATTAATCGGACGTCTCTATGGACAGGCCCCGCACCCACAGCCTGAGGACTTTTTTTGCGTGAAGAGGGTTCTGAGAGACACAAATACATATCCACCAGGTTGGCGCACCTGTCTCCAAGTGTTGACAGCTAACAGCTCGTCCCTGTATCCCTCTCTGGGGGACTGCTCTTGGCTGATGGGTACTGTCAGAGAGTAGCCTCAATCCTGGGGCCATTTCTATAATCCACCTTACAGAGTGAGGCTGGAATTCTGACATCCTTTCTTCATGTCTGGCTCCTTTTCCTGATCTTTCTGCACTGGTCAAAACTCTCACATCTGTGTTTTAGCAGTCATGACAAATAATGTAATTGTGAATAATTATCGATGAATGCCTGGTATAGGGATTTCGCAGTATTAAGGGTTGTGCTGAAGTGGCTTTTAAATGAAACAAAGTGTAACTGATCTCAATGACACTTGTCTTCTGAGATGACTCCCTCAACAGACCACATTAGAAGCTCTGCTTCCAAGGAAGCCAGCCCAAGACAAAGCATGCCCTTGGATTATTTGATAAAAATGTTGAGAAGCATACAGCTTTCAAGTACATCGATAATAACTAATCAAATGTTTCTAGAGACTCTTTAAAATATATAGGTACAAATAATCTATTGTTCTTCCAAAGCGATTGGATACAGACATTTTAAGTGTCCTTATTAAGGCTTCTCTCTGCCTTTCCTTTTTTTTTTGGAGTCAGAGTCTCACTCTGTTACCCAGGCTAGAGTGCAGTGGCACACTCACAGCCAACCCAGCATTGACCTGCTGGGCTCAGGCGATCCTTCTGCCTCAGCCTTCCAAATAGCTGGAATTACAGGCGTGCGCTACCATGCTCTGTCATTTTTTTGATTTATTGTAGAGACAAGGTCTCATCAAGTTACCCATGCTGGTCTCGAACCCCTGGGCTCAGGCAATTCTCTCACCTTGGCCTCCCAAAGTGCTGAGATTATAGGCTTGAGTCACCATGCCCAGCCTTCTGCCTTTCTTTATGACGTCAGTTTCTTCGGAGCGTTCTCCCTTTTAAACTAAAAAATCATGCCATGCTATCTATAGCATTGCATGTGTATGATAGATGTAAATTACACAGAATGAAGATCTATTTGAGAACTTTTAAAAAACTCTTTGGGGATTTGCTTTTATTTTCTATGTTCTTTCAAAGTTGAAATAAAAGTCTTTCTACTTTTTTGATCATTTCCCTGGTTCAATGTTTATTTCTGTTTACACCTAAGTCACATTTTACTCATTACAAGTGGTCTGGGTTTATCCTTCTGTGTAGGACTAAGTAGTCAGCCTCATCAACTCTGAGCTAAAATGGATTTTTCCACTCTCACCTAAATAAGTACCCAGGGTAACAGTTTCATCAGTTGACTGTTACTGAGGAAGGAGGTGTCTGACATTTATAAATAGTTGTCTGGGAAGATAATTTGCACATAGCGAAACACATGTACTGGTCAAAACTCTCCCATCTGTGTTTTATCAACCATGACAAATAATGTAATTGTGAATAATTATCGATGAATGCCTGGTATAGGAATTTCGCAGTATGAAGGGTTATGCTGAAGTGGCTTTTAAATGAAGCAAAGTGTAACTGATCTAAGCTGGGCAGGACAGTCA
This sequence comes from Tarsius wallacei, assembly GCA_963574415.1. Classification (NCBI taxonomy): domain Eukaryota; kingdom Metazoa; phylum Chordata; class Mammalia; order Primates; family Tarsiidae; genus Tarsius; species Tarsius wallacei. The sequence goes on from CAUYQG010290290.1 coordinate 20,480, forward strand.
GACAAGAACAGAAAGGATTTCCCAATATCCTGCAAATGTCTCATCGAGTGGCTAGTTACCCTTCACCAAGCCACAGACTCAAAGGGTTGAAAAGGCCTTGGGGGCCCAGCTGAGGTCCTTTCCTCACTCCCGAGCGTGGACAGATGCATGTTTGAAGTCTGCTGCCATGCAAGCATACTCTTTTTAGGGAAAAGATTCTAGAGACACCGTGGCGTCATAATAGTAATAATTTGCAATTAATTTACCTCCCAATCTATTTAAGAACTTATCCTTATCACTCACACTATCGATTTATTTAAAAAGCCGAAATTGTATCGACTTCCCCTGTCTTTCTCTTTCCGCTGTCGTCCTCATCCTTCTCACCCCATCCTCTGTCACTTTTCTATCCTTTACTTATGTAGTACAGCATTTCTTCTGTGTCAGACAACCTCTGTGCTCAGAGGGTGCTGCTTCCCTCTTTCTATCCACAAGGCCCAGAAGCTATTTCTCTGCTCGCCCTAGAGTCATCCACTTTCTCTCCTAGCATCTGGGACAAGAATGTGCAGACATCTTTCATCGATGTTTTATTTTTTATTTTTTTATTTTTTGAGTTGGAGTCCCACTCGATCGCCCAGACTGGAGTGCAGTGGCCGCTCCCGGCCACCGCAGCCTCGACCTGCTGGGCTCCGGCGATCCTTCCATCTCAGCCTTCCGAGTAGCTGGAATTACAGGCGCGCGCTACCACGCCCGGCTAATTTTTTTTGATTTATTGTAGAGATGAGGTTTCGCCTACCCAGGCGGGTCTCGAACCCGCAGGCTCAGGCAATCCACTCACCTCAGCCTCCCAAGGCGCGGGATTACAGGCTGAACCACTGAGCCCGGCTTCATCGATGTTTTAAAATTGAATGTCATGTGTCCCGTGTCATTCCCCACCCCGGGTCATTCTCTTCTCTCAGGCAGATGTGGCCTTGTCTTTTACCAATAGTGAATCACATCAAAGTCATTCTACAATCTCCCTGCGGATACACCAGAAAGTCATCCTTGGGCCACCTGGCCACACCTCATAGGGCCCCCAAATACAGTCCCCATTCAGGCTTCTATTCAGTCACTATACTCAATGTCATAAGCATCCCTGCCTGCAATCCCAGCACTTTGCGAGGCCGAGGCAAGAGGCTCACTAGAGGCCAGGAGTTTGAGACCAGCCTAGGCAATCTAGTGAGACCTTGTCTCTATAAAAAAGTAAAAAAAAAAAAAAAAAAAAATTAGGCAGGTGTGGTGATACATGCCTGTAGTCCCAGCTGCTCAGGAGGCTGAGGTGGAAAGATCACCTGAGCTCAGGAGGTCAAGGCTGCGGTGAGCTGTGATCATGTCACTGCACTCCAGCCTGGACAACAGAGTGAGACCCAGACTAACAACAACAACAACAACAAAAGATTTCGTGGGTGTACCTGAATGCTAATGCTGAGAACAGCTTACTGAGACACCATACTTGGGGGGAATTATAATTCAGAAGAAAATACGTACATTACTTTGTTCCCTAAATGTCACATTTAACATCAAACACATACAGGGACAGAGAGGTTCTGTCTACTGTTTCACTTTTCCTTCCCTTTAATGACAAACATCTGCTCATCTAGCAGCTTGACTTGTACCATAAAAGATGCCCACTATGGCATCCAGTGAGGTTGGCCTGAAAAAGCAATTAGTACATGACACATGTGATACTCTCTCTGTAGAATTAGGGAAGAAAAGCATGTCATAGAGTAAGAGGAACTAAAACCTCGAGTCTGCTCGAGCCCCATTTATTCATGTGCAGACAAAGACAATGGAACTTTTAAACATATGATTGTCAATGTGCCATTATGTCATAATGGATCAAGAAATGGTCGTGCCCATTACCGTTTAAAATGGCAGGATAATAAGAAAATAAGTAGCTGAGAAATCAGTTGTCAGAAAAAGTATCCAGGTGGTGGCTTTGGCAGCCAATTTTAACTCAGGAATAATGGTTTATCTTGCGTTAAGCAAACCTTTGTTAGTGGAAAAACCAGTCTTCCACAAAAGATAAATGAGGGGATTGTTATTTGCTTTTCAAATGACTTTGCTGTTCTCTAAATGTGCTGCTAGTCAGACAGTGAGTCTAAACAAAATGCCAGAGGCTTGTTTTGACACCCTTCTGCTCACAGCTTGAAGTTTGTTTTGGGATGCATCTGATTAAGCTTCTTCACCTGTAAATGAAACATTCTGGGTCCAGTCAGTGGGTTCCAACTTGGGAGTCCCCTTGGGGTTTAGGATAGTAACTTACTTCCTAAAGTGTCACATTTCAGAAACGCCTCATGGAAACTGTGCTTTTATCCATGAAGATGGTCAACTAAACCCTGGGCTTCTTTGCTTGGCCCCGTCAGCTTAGTAAGGTAGCCGTGGTTCACGCATGCCCTGATTGGTTATAAAGACATTCTAGAAATTTCGGCGACAATTAGGGTGAAATAATATTGAATGTTCCTCAGAGACGAAAATGTTGTAGATCCTTCCGTTTCTCCATATTTAGCATTCGGATGTCCTTCCCTTCCTTCGCTACCCTCGTGCAGGCTTGAGTCGCCCAGTCTCATCTCCTACCTGGAAGCTTGTAGTAACCGCTTAACTCCTTCCTGACCTCTGGCTTAGTCTTCTGGCCTCAGCAAGCCACACACCACCAGTAGGCTGATCTTGTCTACATCTTGCTCAAAAAGATTCAGGTGCAGCACTATGCACAATAGCTCAGATACAGAACCAACCCAGGTATCCATTCACAGATGGATGGATAAAGAAAAGATGGCGTACCTACACAATGGAATACTATCCAGCCATAAAAAAGAATGAAATCCTGTCATTTTCAGCAACATGGATGGAACTGGAGGCCATTATCTTTTTTTTTTTTTTTTGAGTTGGAGTCTCACTCTGTCGCCCAGACTGGAGGGCACTGGCATGCTCCTGGCCACTGCAGCCTCGACCTGCTGGGCTCCGGTGATCCTTCGGCCTGCCTTCCAAGTAGCTGGAACCACAGGCACACGCCACCATGCCAGGCTAATTTTTTGATTTAGCGTAGAGATGAGGTTTCGCCAAGTTGCCCAGGCTGGTCTCGAACCTGTGGGTTCAGGCAATCCTCTCACCATAGGCATGAGCCACCGCACCCGGCCCCTAGGCCATTATCTTAAGTGAAATAAGCCAGGCATAAAAAGACAGATATCACCTCTTCTCACTTACAGGTGGAAGCTAAGGAATTTGGACACATGGAGGTAGAGAGTGGACAAGTAGATAACAGAGACTGGGAGGGGCGAGTGGGGGAGGGGAGGGGATGGAGAGGAGAAGGTTAGCGTGTATAAACATATGGTAAGAGAAAAAGAATAAGCAACGTGTGATGACAGAGAGGATAACTAACAAAACACATCGTGGACAGCCTGAGTGTCCTGACTTTCATCACACATGCATGGAGCGAATTTTCTCACATACCCATATGTTTGCACACACACACACACACACACACACACACACACTCAGGGACTTACTTTTCAAAAGAAGAAATCACCTCCCGGTGTGGCTCTTCCAGACTGCCCTTCCATGAGTATTCCCTGCCTGCCCTTCCAATAATATCTCATGCTGCCCACCCAGGCGACGACTCATCTGCCCATCACGTGGGGGCCACCAGCCTCAGGCCTGTACGCCCTTCTCCGGGGTTCTCACACCCCCTGCTTAATCACAAGCGTCTGCTCGACACTCAGTTCCGACCCCTTCTCCATGCACTGAAGCCCATGTCATCTCCCTTCTCAAATTCTGGGACGGCGTGGACTGTGACTCTTGGTTAGCATTTGGACGATGCTGCCTGACAAACAGTGCCATCCCCAGTAAACTACAGACCTCTCAGGGGGGATGGTCTTGCAGTTCTCTGCATTTCTCCACATGGCCTAAAGTAATTTATCTGGCTGACTGGGGGTTCAAAGAGAATTGATAGTGATTGATTTATAAAAAACAACGCTACACAGATGGTCAGGAACACAACTATTGTCATAAGCAAGGTTGTGACTATTCCAAGCCTTCTAAAAATTTAAAAATAGCTTCCGCCACGGCAGCCGTTGGAGAGCAGCAGCCACGGCCCTGCGCCACCCCGTGGCCGTGGGCCTCAACGAGGGCCACGAGGTGGCCAAGAATGTGAGCAAGCCAAGGCACCGTCACCACCATGGACACCTGATCAAGCACACCAGGTTCGTGCAGGACATGATCGAGAGGTGTGCGGCTTTGCCCCAGGCGAGTGGTGAGCCATGGAGCAGCTCAAGGTCTCCAAGGACAAGCGAGTGCTCAAGTTCATCAAGGATCAGGTGGGGACGCACATCCACACCAAGAGGAAGTGCAAGGAGCTGAGCAGCATCCTGGCCACCATGAGGAAGGCGGCCAAGAAGGACTGAGCCCCCGGCCCCCCAATAAAGCCTTTGCAAAAAAAAATTTAAAAAATTAAATCAAAGTAATATGTCCACAGAGTTTTTTTTTTTTGACTTTGTAAATATATGCCTTTCTTTCTTTTTTAAAAACATATTTTTTATTTTAAAATTGTGGGGTACAGTTAAGGGTTAGGTATACAAATATGCATCGTTCAGACACCCTTGTTGGTAAGGGGTGTCCCCCCGTCCCCAGACAGCACAGAGTTGAGAGAGAGAGAGAGAGAATATGGTGTCAAAAGGTTTAATGAAAAAACATCAGTCTACTCTCTCTTGCAGGCAAACAATTTTTTACTGTAGCCGTTCTTCTATAAGTTATTGCCACTGTAAATAATATACTTTGACTTGTATTTTTTGGTTTCTCACTTTTAGGACTCATTTCTGACACCACTTTCCACCTCTCCCAATACTTCTTGGACTGGGACCACTCCTAGTTTTTAGTAAATGGTTCCTCCTCTTTCATGGCATCCCGTCCCTGTTCTGTGGTGACACTGTTTCTTCCTCTTTCTCCGCAGATGAACCAAGAATGCCATCAATGTTTTCTCTTGTTTCCTGCATTTTCTGGGCTTCTGCCAGGCCCATTATTTTCTGTTGTTGTTTACACGACACCTGTTTTCACTCTGAAAGCTCTCCTCAAAAGGCCTTCTGGTTGATCACATATATGTATGAGTGAGGTCACTTGCTGAGAGAGGGCCCCAAACATCAGAATGTACTACATTGGGACCGATTTGTTGATCCAGCAGAGAGGTGTGCTCTCATCTCCAGTCAGGGATAGAGTCTGGACCACTGGCGCTATGCACAGGGAGGGCATGGGGCTGCGGTCCCACAGGCTGTGGACAGGCTTTCAATCTACTCACAGCCTCTGTCTCACCCGGGTGCCTGTGCTTGCTTGGTGTTGTGGGCTGAACTGTGTCCCCCAAAATTCATATGTTCAAGTCCTCACCTTCCATTGAAGGTGTGGCGGCTGTATTTGGAAACAGGGCCTTTAAAGAGGCAATTAATGTCAAATGAGGTCACATCGGTGGACCCTAATCCAATATGATTAGGGTGTCCTTGCTGGAAGAAGAGATTAGGACACAGGCTGGGATATGTGGAAGACCACAAGAGGACACGCAGAAGACAGTCATTTGCAAACCAAGGAGAGAGGCCCCAGAAGGAGCCAACCCTCCAACACCTTGATCTTGAACTTCTAGCCTCCAGAATTGTGAGAAAATAAGTCACCCAGTTTGTGGTGCCTTTTTAGGGTGGCCCCGACAACGAACACACTTGGTGTTTTTGTACCTTGACTTTTTTCTGGTTAATTTTTGTGGAGAAAAGCCTTCACATTCTTCTTAGAGGAAGGGGCATGAGAACCGTGTTTTGTACGTGGGTATCAGTGGGGAGGAGTCATGCTAATTTTCAGCAACTTTCTACTGGGTGTTGAGTCTTGCTTTTATTTTCTGCCATGGTTGGTGCACCAGAGCTGACCCTCTCCAAGGTTTTGCTTTTTCCTTGTTCATAACCTTCTTCTACACATTTTAAACTGACTTCCGTTTCCCTGTTAAGTCAGTCACTCCGATCCCACCTGTCTTCTGTCCTCCGAAAATTTACTGGAATTGCTTATGCATGGATGGCCTCTCTTGTAATGACGGCCCTTGTGGCTTGTCCATTTCTAAAATTCTTTACTATTATGTTAGTGGACTCTTGGGAGGCAGAAGAAACAAGCATGACTGAGTCTACTAGCCATTCTTGATGTGAATCAAACCTTTAATGTTAAAAACCAGAAATAAAAGTTATTTCCCATAAACTATTTAAACTAGTAATGATAGTCTCACTTCTGATGAAAAGTATGACTTGAAATTGGATCTTACATTTTATGACTTCATTTTATGTCCACATGCTGTTTATTTGTGGACTTAAAATTGAAGAATAAGTACTAAGTATTCGTACTGTGTAAAAATGGGACATAATTCTGAACCAAATTTAGTCTCATTGACAAATAATATAATTAGGACAGCAGAAGTTTCAGAACAACGCATATTTAGAGCATTTTTATTGTAATATGAATTGACTGTGCATTATGCATTTTGCTATTGTATATTACAGTACTGGGACTAAGTATGATATGCCCCAATATTTGGTGATTGATAGATTGCTACGAAGTGGGTGGGATGCCCAGGACAGGGCCGTTTTTGTCATGGAGCAGGAGTATTTTGGATATTCTGTCTTCATAAACTGAGACTTTCTGTTTTTGTCCTCTCCTGACTCTTCCCTCAATAATAGATATTTGGGGCAAGTTTTACCATTAGGCGTCAACTTCTGAAGGCTGTTTATTTAGCAGCTTCCAGACTTTGCTTTCTCTTCTGGAGTATGTGACATCAAACTGATCACTAACTGATTCTAAGTTCCATTTCTCTACTGGCTGCCTTTTATGGGAACCTCTTCTGCATGAACAGTGGCTATGGAAGATGTGTAAAATGGGGACAGCCATTATGGACCCCTTAACGTGGCCACTTACCTCCAACCCTCTAGAGAAGGGTTGGATTGTTTGATTTCATATTTATATTCTGTATAAATTCTTGGCAAAAGGCTGCCTTTGCCAAGTTAAAGTTGACTTAAAATATTGCATTTTAAAATGCTAGAGAAAAATAAAAAGGCAGCCTTTTCAACCTAAGACCGCAAGTATTTCTCTGACGTTCTGGCCCATTTTGAAAGTGTTTACGGAGGTTTTCGCATCTGATTTACATACATGATCCACAAGTTATCCCATTTCATGTTCCTTTCCACTGCTACTCATTCATCAGGCACTGAGCGCCCGGCATTTTCCCATTCATTCAGTCCATCAACACCCCTATGAAGTAGGGACTATCCCCTCTGCTCCATTTGACAGAGGAGGAAACCAAGGAACGGGAAGTTGAAGAGTTTCACCTTACTGTGTGCTACGACTAGTTGGGAGCAGAGCCAGGACATGCCTCGGACGATTCATTTCCACTATCTTGCACTGCCTCTCGCCCCACGAGCACCATGCCAGCCACAGTCCTGCCACTCCCTGATGTGCTATGCCTTGCAGGAGGAGAGTCATGACTCCATAATCCTAGAAATACTACGGCAGGCAGCAAGGGAGCGGGCCCATTTTGCCAGCCTTTTTTGCCAGTCTGTCCTTCACATCGGCTTTCACTGTGATTTGTGGACGCTGGGTTATTTCTAGCGTTCCTTGTAAGGCATGCAGTCTAGCACAGAGAGGGCGCCTGCTTCTCTCCTTCCTCTTTTCCCTTTCCTGGTTTTCTCTATTTTGTTCTCCTCTTGCCAGGCTTCAGAGGCAGCACGGGGTGGTCGAAAGGGCTTGGGTCAGTCAAGATCTGAATCTTTCTGCCCCGGGAGATTTATTTACCCCTTCTGGTCCTCAGTTTCCTCACCTTGACAACGTGGTCAGTAAGGTCCACCTGGAGTATCTCAGGAAGGATATGAAACAGCATCTGTGAAATGTCTACACAGAGCTTACTTCAGTTTTCCAATAAGTATAGCGGCTATAACTACCACTGTCACTACATGGTTCTAGAAATACTGCTGCATAAAAAGGATATGCTCATTTTGGAGGATTCTGTCACACACTTTCAACTGTCTTACATCATGAGAGTATAAAACTTACACTGCTCCCTGCAATATATGAACATATCCTACTGTTTTGTCAACGCAGAGCTCCATTCTTCAGATAATTTAAACAGTTGTGAAGTGGCACTGTACATCTCGGTCACTTAATATTTCTTTGACTACCAGCCAAGTAGGAATATATTTTTTCTTTTCCTTTTTTTTTTTTTGAGTTGGAGTCTCTCTCCGTCGCCCAGGCTGGAGTGCAGTGGCACACTCACATCGACTTGCTGGGTTCTGGCGATCCTTCCGCCTCAGCCTTCCAAGTAGCTGGAGCTACAGGTGTGTGCTACCAAGCCTGGCTAATTTTTTGATTTTTATTGTAAAGATGAGGTCTTGCCAAGTTGCCCAGGCTGTTCTCAAACCCGTGGGCTCAGGCAATTCCCTCACCTCGGCCCCCCAAAGTGCTGGGATTACAAGCTTGAGTCACTGCGCCTGGCCAGAATATATTTTTTCAAATGATGTCTGTGTTATATCCATCTGTACAATGAGGGCCTATTCTTATGCCCGTGGCTGCCTTTAAATGTGAAGTTTAGAAGTGAGGGTAACTGTCATGTTCATGTTGGTTGTTACAGTTCTAGCATGACACGTTTTTAATAATAGAATTCATCTACCATTCTTCTATTTGTCCAGTAGTACAGGGAAATATATTTCCCTTAATAACTGAAGTAATAATACTACTATTGTTTTTTTGAGTTGGGATTTCACTCTGCCACCCAGGCTGGAGTGCAGTGGCACACTCATGGCTACTGCAGCCTCGACCTGCTGGGATCAGGCAAACTTTTCACCTCCGCCTCCCAAAGTGCTGGGATGACAGGCATGAGCCACCATGCCCAGCTTACATTTTACAGTGAAAAACCCCATATATTTAACTGTTTCATGCCACTAGAGTTTATTGTGGCCTATGTATAACACTCGATTGAGTTGTTTTTTCTTTACATTGACAGTTACTCATTCCCCAAAGTATTATCACCATTTAAAATACTTGATTTAGCATACATCTATATTTTGCATTTTAGTGTCATTTTATTAAGTTCTTTACATTTTGATATTTGGGTTGGAATTGTGCAAACTTTGTTCTTAACCATCAGTGCCGGGAGCAAGGCATACGTTGGCTTTTATCTAAATTATTCTTCATTTTTCCCGTCAAGTCTTGGTCATTTTATTTGTTCAGTGCTAGAGAATGCCACATTAGCATAAGTAGCAGATATTTAATATTTTCATGGATATATAGAGAATAGGATCTCTTTTTTCTTCATTATTGTTCATTTTATGACAACTTTACTAGGTTTTTTTAGATAATCACAGATAGCTTTTAGTTTATTGTCCTGGATTTCCTAACTATAAGTGGTGTGGTAATGGAGATATTTTGCTGTCTTTATCCCTGTATGACTCCTCATTTTTAAATGACTTATCACATAGGCAGGAATCTTTAATAATATAGAAAGTTTGAGTACAACGGCGTACCCTTATTGTGTTTGGAAATGTGTGTGATGTGTCTTTGTTAAGTATAGTGACTCTTAACATTAAGTAAATATTATTTTAAAAGAATCACTTTATGCTTGAACTTTACTTTCAAAAACCCAGGATGTACAATTTGATCAAATGTTATTTGTGCAATCTATTCATACAGTCATTGTGGTATTTTCAAACCATTCTGCTGATATTTATCATAATAATGGTTTTTCTAATATGGCATTCAGTTGTGTTCTAGGATAAGCTTTATTGAGTTAAGAGAAATGAACTGATTTATTCTCTTGTATTTAGGCTCATAAGTGGGTGGTCTGCACAGGAGTGTTTCTTTTAGTAATGGCAATATTTAGGATCAAGATGACAGGTGCCCCAAGAAGACTGTGATCCTGTCCAAGGGAGTATTACTATTACTATTGTTATTATTATTACAGCAATAACATCACATCATTATAGAATTTGAGGGCTGGGAGATCTGTCAGAAAACATGTAGTATCTGTTAACTACATCTGTTAAATCTTGATTAACAGCTGAGGAAACCAAGGCCCCAAGATGTTAATGACTTGGCCAAGACTCCAGAGATGGGCTGGTGGCATGAAATAGAATGGAAACATATAAAAATGTGTTTTACATCCTTAGGAGAAACAGCAATACTGAAATCCAGTATTTCATTGAAGGCCATTACTATCATTTGCCCTGGTCTTGCACTTTGAGCATAATCTCTAAACACAGAACAACAACAACAAAAGATGATTAAAGGATAACAAAATAGGTCGGGAGAGAAGATGAAAAAGGAAATGGGTTCCTCTACAGGGGAAAAGACAGAAAGAACTTAGCATCATTTTGATATTCAGAAAAGACATTTTTTGTGAAAGGAATGCCTAGAAGTCTGTTTCACAAAGGTTCATGAAGGATCCGCTGGTGAGGACAGCTGCCTGGGTCCCCACCTGTGCCCCACCTGTGCCTCATATCCGGGTGCTGAAAGGTGGCTGGAGGGGGTGGCATGTGAATGGCAGGGGAGGCCTGGCAAACAATCCCTGAAATTAATCATGGCTTTCCGTGTTCCCTCGTTCATCTATTTGCTTTCCGTCACGCTACCGAGTGTTCTCATCAGGGATGTTGCCACATAACATGGAATTGATCCCTCTTAATAAGATGTTAGTTACTTTTAAATAATAACGTGCTTCTAGAATTTAGTGGAATATATACGAGCGTGCCAAAAATACATATACACATTTTAAGTATGACGTTCGATCAAAAGACGGCGTTGCTCAAATGAATGCTAGCATCCCCATGTGACAGGCAGGACAGTCAAAGAAAATGGCAGAAGCATGGCTGAAGTGAATGTCATACTACACATTGCTGCTCTAATTCTATCCAACTTCGAAAAGCCATACATAGATAACATCCCTTAAAATGTATATGCATGTTTTTGGCACCTCCTGTATAATCATGAACTCTGGGTGCTCTCGTAGGTGATAATAGAATAGTGGTAATGATAACATAGGGTTACCTGGGAAGTCCCAGAATTTATGAGTGAAAACAAATTGTTCAGAATTCCTTTTGTTCAAACTTCTGTCCGGCAAATCCTTAGTGAGGTCACGAGCACCACACTGCGGAGGGTTTGGTAAAGACACATTTTGTTACTGCCCGTTTGCTTCTCCTTCCTGTCCTCTGTACATCGTGTCTTTGAAAGCAGGACCATGGCTGGTTCCTTTGGTGCCAACCACACATGGTGTCTTGTACATCTGTCTTGTACATAGTTGGCCTGTGTCAAATATTGGTTGAAGAAATAAACGGATGACTGGAAACTGGGCTGCCTGGGTTCATCTGAACCACTATAACAAAATGTCCTACACTGGATCACTTATAAATAACAGGAAGTTACTTAGTACAATTTTGGATGCTGAGAAATTCAAGATCAAGGCGCCAGCGGAGTCACTGTCGGAGGGCCCAGTTCCAGGTCCGTCGACGGCCATCTTCTTGCTATAACCTCACCTGGCAGAAGCAGGGAGTGAGTTGCCTGGAGTCTCTTTTACAAGGACGCTAACCCCATTCATGAGGGTGCCACCCTCATGACCTCATCGACTCCCCTAGGTCCCTAACACCCCCAAGGGTTGCCGATGTGGAAACAACCTCCTGTTTCCATCACACCTGGGATCAGGTGTCAATATGTGAATTTTGGGAGGACACAAACGTTCAGTCTATTGCATGGGCTAAGCTGAATCTCTTGATCAAGAAAGAGAAAATTTCCTTTGTTAATGTTCGGAGAGATTCTCACCCTTAAGGATTAATAGTATAAAGTTGAAATGTGGAGTGAGGATGGTCAGGCTCACTTCTGAATCCCACCTTTGTTTTCTGACCACCTCGCGCACCCACGCCCTCTTACCCTCTCTCTGGCAGGAATGTTTTAGTTTCCAATCTTCCCCCAGCTAATTCTCAAAGGTCCCTCCTGACTCAGCTCAGGGCTGCTCTTCCCGGAGACTTCCCCTGACTTTCTTAGATGGCCCTGTCTCTGTGGCGCACCTCTAGTCTGGACAGCACTTGGGACCCAGGACGTCGAGGGATCTGTCAGGGTCCACCATGAGTCTATGCTTTCCTTGAGGGCAGGGAGCATGTCTTAGCCATGTTTGCAACCTGAGTTCTGGGCACATCGGCTAGCCCCGAGGAGGCACTCAATAAATGCTTATTGATTGAATGAGTAAATAAGTTCACTGTTTTCTTTCTTTCTTTTTTTTTGATTTGGAGTCTCACTCTGTTGCCCAGGCTGGATTGCAGTGGCACGTTCATAGCCACCACAGCCTTGACCCGCTGCGCTCAGGCAAGCCATCCGCCTCAGCCTCCCAGGTAGCCGGAACTATAGGCGCGCACTATCACGCCCGGCTAATTTTTTATTTTTATTGTAGAGATAAGGTCTCACCAAGTTGCCCGGGTGGGTCTCGAACCCGCAGGTTCAGGCAATCCACTCGCCTCGGCCTCCCAAAGTGCTGGGATGACAGGCTGAGCCTCCGAGCCTGGACAGCTCACCGTTTTCTACTGGGGCTTCACACAGTGTGTTATACGTTGGATGAATATTTGAGGAACTAAGTGAGCATCCCGCAGGCGAAACGTGGAATGTGGTGGCGTGCCACTGGTTGGAAATGTGAGCTCTAGCATCAGCCGGTGGTTCGAGACCTGGATCCATTAATGACGAGCTGTGTGACATAGGCACTTACGCATGCTCTCTAAACCTCAGTTTCTAGTCTGTTGAAACAGGGATAACAACCATGCTGACCCCACAGGAGTTTTGTGAGGACTGGCTGTAATATACTTAGCACAGTGCCTGGTCCTCAGCGCATGCTTGACAAATTTATTCATGTATTTATTTTGAGTCCGAGTCTCACTCCGTCGCCCAGACTGGAGTACAGGGTCAATGTCATGGCTTACCGCAGCCTCGACCTACTGGGTTCAGGCGATCCTTCCACCTCAGTCTTCCAAGTAGCTGGAACCACAGGCACGCGCCACCACGCCTGGTTAATTGTTTCTTTGACATATTGTAGAGATGAGGTCTTGCCAAGTTGCCCAGGCTGGTCTCGAACCCCTGGGCTCAGGTGATCCTCTCACCTCCGCCTCCCTAAGTGCTGGAGGGACAGGTGTGAGCCCCCGTGCCTGGCCTAATGTGAGGTACTCTTATCATGAAGTGAAGCACCGGGGGCTCTGAGACGTGGTTGTGACTGCTACTGTACCTCCTTCCGGCCTCCAGGGCTGAGGTAGTGGCGTCTTTAGCGGTTCTTCCTTCCATCCCAGCCTTGCCGAGGGGGATGCCAAGCAGGAACTGCACTCTGTGGTCTTCACATTTCAGCTGGCCCATTCGGCAATGTCTTCCTGAGAGCTGCAGACGCTTTAAGCTGTGGGCTTGATGGAAACCTTCAACCTGCTGTCATCAGTTATGATCAGTTTCTTGGGACTCTGTGAGCTCTTGACGTGCTACAGAAACCGGTTTAAAATCCAGTCTTCCTACAAGGAATAATCAAATATGAGGGGACCCCCAAAGCCCCAGCATTTATTTATAAAAAATTGTGTATTTATTCTTACAGGTTTAAACTGCAGTCACCTTCAAAGTACCCTCCGTTGGATGCAATATGCTTATCGAGACGCTTTTTCCACTGCTCAAAACAGTTTTTAATCTCGTCTATTTCGATGCCTTTTAGTGCTTCTGCCAGTTTTCTTTTCACCTCTTCCACATCGGCAAAACGTACCCCTTTAAGGACTTTTTTCATCCAGGGAAACAGGCAAACAAAACCAATTGCTCAGGGGAAGATCAGGTGAATAGGGAGGGTAGGGCATGGCGGGCATGCCGTTTTTGGTCAAAAACTGCGGAACACTTAGAGTGGTGTGGACAGGTATATTTGTAAATCACCCATCACGAAATGGGCAAATGCGCTGAAAGAATCTCCAAAAAAAAAAAAAAAATTACCAAAGCTGAATGCAGCCTCTCACAACACTAGCTGGGATAGGGATGCCGATGGGTTCCTAGAACACTGACCTAGTGAGGGAAGCTACAAAGAGGTCTGCCCCCCAAAAGATAATTCCGGGTTTTTTTGGGTGCCCTTCATATGTTTTAGATCCCATTGGCTTTCAAGACCTGCACGAAATGCTTTCAGCGTTGTCCCAGATCTGTGATTTACATTTTTTAGGTTCACGCCATATTCAGGTTATAATCTGAGAAATGCCCGTGCAACCAAAGCATGGAGACCAGCGGCACTAACAGAGTGGATTGTCTCCTGTTTCTGTCCTCTGCGTTTATTTTGCTTCTGATTTCAAACAACCTTGCTTATTCTTGAAGGACAGATGTGCCCTGCTTAAGCCCAAATTTCTACTTAAGACGTTAGGGAAGTCACTAATTGAGTCCTACATTTACGACACAGGACAGGCTCCTTCACCTTCACCTGCACTGTCAGGGTCTCTGACTGCCACCGTGAATGTTACCTGGATTATTAGGAACAAAGGACTCTCAGTGCAACCATCAGTGGCCCTTTAAGTCCATCAGTTTCAGCCCAGATCGCAGATGCTAACCTGTAGGGCTCTGAAATCCAAATGACAAATAATCCTGCGATCACCCGCTGCCAGCAGAGAAGGGAAGCAGAAGCCCAAAGCCTGTGTCTTCCTGGGGTCCAGGATAATGAGGATGATGAACGTGCCCTGTGAACCACAGCGGGCAGGTCTCCACAGGAGAGCTGGCTGCATTCGTTGCAAGGGGTACCTACTTGTGGGGAGACACCCTAGGAAGCTTTCAGATCTTTTACAAACGCATAGCAAGGGCTCTCTGCCACACGGCTCCCTCCTGTCTAACCACTGGTCCTTCTCACGCGGGGTTACCCCAGACCCACCCAAGTCAAAGGGCACATGACAGGTTCAGACCCCACGACTCTGGGAAGGTGCCATCTGCAGATGGCTGGGACTAGGGAGCAAAATTAAAAAACTTTTTTTGGAAACAGAGTAGGGCCCAGTATGTTCTCTCTTGTATCTGTGGTGGTGTGTTTCTGTCCAGACTGCCCATCTTGTACATAACAGCTGGAAAAATAACCCGCCGCAAACACTGTTTGTTGTTCCTCTTCTCTGTTCAGACCTGTGGCAGTTTGCTGGGCCAGGAATCTCAGCCTCCCCTCACCCGGGAGCCTTAAGCACTCCTGACAGCTCAAGCATCAGCCCTTACCCCTGTTATGACCAGCCCCATCCTCTGCCCAAAGCGGCCCTCAGCCCGTCTGCACACTTTTGTCTCACTTCCTCTCTCCAGTTTTTTCATTAATCCCAAAGATCTTTAATTCGAGTCCACCTTCAGATACTATTACCCTGCTTCACTCGTAGCTTAAGAATCGCATAACACAAGTGGCCACGTGGCAGAGATCACTCTTATGCACACATAAGAAGAATGAAAAAGAAATTAAATTTATTCAAACGGGTATTCAGCACTTGAGATGAGATGTTCACGATAGCACCCTAAATGGATTTTTAAAGGGCTGTGTCTCAGACAGCTTACATGGAAGTGAGGTTTCTGTGTTCTGAAAAACTGAATTAGAGAACTTACAGAGTAGCTTTAATGAAGACAAATACCCTGAGGTTAGGGGGATGCATATAAGAAATTTGAATAAAATTGCTCGATGATGCTTAGGACAAAAAGCCTTCATAATAAAACAACATGATGAGTGCCGTCAAGGAAGTATTTCCAGGTTGCTATAGAAACACAAAGGAGAAAGGTTTTGTAGAGATCGCCACTTCCACGTTGAGTGTGTTTTTTTTCTTTTTTCGGTGCATAGGAGTCTTACTCTGTCACTCAGGCTGGAGTGCAGTGGCATGCTCATGGCCTCCACAGCCTCGACCTGCTGGGCTCAGGTGATCCTTCTACGTCAGCCTTCCAAGTAGCTGGAACCACAGGCATGTGCCACCACACCCAGCTAATTTGTGTGTGTGTGTGTGTGTGCGTGTGACTTACTGTAGAGATGAGGTCTCACCAGTTGCCTAGGCTCGTCTCATGCCCCTGGACTCAGGCAATCCTCTCGTCTCCACCTCCCACAAGTGCTGGGATTACAGGCATGGGCCACCGTGCCCAGCTTCAAGCTGAGCCTTAAAGAGTGAACTGGCATTCTCCAAGGGTGAGAGAATGCCCAGGAACATCTTTTACAAAAGCACAGAGCTCTGAAGCTCTCTCAGCCCACTCAGGAACAACGAGTGTTTCAGTATAGTCAGAAGGAAACGCGACAGGTAGTCCTCAGCGTGATGCTAAAAAAAATCCTCATCTTCTTTAAGAGATCATAGGAGAGCATTGAAGGATTTTTAAGCCATTGAGTGACATGATCATACTGTGCCTCTTCTCTGTTGAGGTCTCTGGCAATAGGACACTACGAATCTAAAATTGCCCATGAAGCGTGTGGATTATCATTTGGAAGGGATTGGGCTAGAAAAAGGGAGAGCAGTGAGTCACTGTAGAAATGTCAGCAAGAAAAAATGGCACAGGAGAAAAGGCTAAATGAACCCGTACCAGCAGGGATAATGAGGAGGGACCAGCGTGAAGCAATCATCCGGAAGATAGAATGATGAGAACTTGGTCATGGATTGGGTGTGGGCTGACATGGGATGCTTTAGGGTGATAGGTTTTTGACGTGGGCTCCTTAGGGGATGGCATTGATATTTACTGAGGGAAGGAACGTAGGGAAGAAGCAGACCTGGGGATGAGTGGAAATTGGACATCCAGTCGTGTACAGGCTGTGTGAAATCCTTTGGTCATGGGATAACCGTGTAGCGAGGACCCTGTTGTCAGGAAGTCTGATTTATGGGCTTGGGGCTTCCACAAAGAGAGGAGAAGAGGGTCAAGGGAGACACCAAGAATGACAACATGAAGTCTGAGAGGGAAACGGCCCACAGGAGATGAGAATGGAGCTGTTTCATCCTTCTGGAACAAGCGATGGCCGCATTGCCTTAAGTGCTCAAGTAGAGTGACATAGCTGCTTATTTCAGCTTTACCACAGAGCAGTGCTATCGAATGGTGTCCCTCAGTGCAGGCGGGACTGCTGTATTTATTATTTCATTCAGATCCCTGTCACCTTGACTGGCATTGCACAACCTCCTAGTAAATATAACATCAAAATGTCAGTGGCTCTTTTCAAAAATCAGAGAGGAAAAAAAAATCAGAGAAGACATATGGGAATAGCTACATGCACCACTGATCAAGTCAGTAATAAAAAAAGACAGACAGGACAGGTTGTGTGTGTGTGTGTGTGTGTGTGTGTGTGCGTGTGTGTGTGTGTGTATGTGCACAGGTGTGTTTTCTGGGACTGAGTGCACTGAAGTTTCGCTTCTTGGCTTGGTGTTGCTTCCGCTGGAGACAGGGAGGCTTACGTTCTGCAGTCACTGGTGAGTAAACTCCATCAGGGCCTGCTCCAACGACTTGCCTTCCCTCTTTGATTTGCATTATGCGAGCATGTGGAGAGGAGGGAGCCTGCACTGGTGGCTGCAGGCTTTACATTCACTTACAGTCATGTTCCTTCATCACTGTTCAACGTCTGGCATCTCAAGTGACACAGCCCAGTGGTGCCTTCTGTGAGTTGTCCTGTGGCACCAGGACTCTGAGGCAGTGCTGATGTGTCCAACACCGAGGCATGAATTTTACTGCTGTGTTTTTCATAAGAAACCGTTAAATATTTTAAAAAAATTCGTCATTAGCTATTACACTAACCTCTAATAACTAAAACACATAGCTCTTGACTGTTTACAATACATCTACACCTGCATTCTCTCACTTAAGCATCACAACGGCCTAGGGAAATACCTATGAACATACTCGATCCATTTCCACAGATGAGAAAACCGAGGTTCAGAGGTGAAGCCATGAGGTCACACACATAGCACGAAGCAAGGTGGAGGGTCAGTGCCAGGCTTCTGAATTTCAACCCACGGGCCTTCTCCTACACCACACATTCTCATGGGAACCAATGCTTTGGGTCTGTTGGGTGACCACAGCCTCTCCGAAGACCTGCATTCTGCTGTGTAGACACAGGAGGAAAGTAGCCAGTGCAGTGTTGAGATGGTCCAGTGGGTTCTGGTTTCCCAGCTCTCCCGATGACCTGCGACATGCCACCCCATAGGGACCCAGGAAGCAGCCTCGCAGAAGAGCGGAAAATCCCGTCCATCACAATATCTGTGACCTACGGGGACTGTAAGAAGAAGATCTCCTGCCGTATTTAATGAAGCCTGAGGGGAAGGCCGGAGGTGAGGCACGGAGCAGGAGCTCCCTAGGGAGGCACAGGGCTCCAAGGCTGCTCCTTCTCACTTCCACGTGCCCTGGTGTGACGTCCTTTAGGCCTGGGATGGCAGGTCCCCAGCAGGCATGCTGCTGGCTCCTCTCCCTGCATCCAGAGCTCACACTTCTCAGCGAATGGGACGCTAGCGCTGACATAACTCAGATTGCTCACCTGCTCAGCACAGCTTGTCGGTGCGACTCATCGAGGACAGCATGCCCGATCAAATCTTTTGGAATTCCTGCTTTAGGTCAACGATCTCCTCTATTTCGTGTTACACTGAAGCATCACAAGCACAAGGGCTGATCTGGCTTGAATCAATCAAAGCACTCTGGCCGTGTAGCTGATGGGCCAAGTGTCTTCAAGTCTCCCTAGCCTCAGTTTCCTCATCTATAAAGTGAGACTAAAAATATCCTATGGGACAGCATTACTGAGAAGACTAAATGAGATGGTAAACGAGTCTCACTTAATAAACACAAGAGTAAATGGTGGCCTTGTTACTGAGGTTTCATAAGCCCAAGTCGAAAGGGGGAGTAATTCATTTTAAGAGTTTGATAAGAATGCACTTACTAATAAAATAAGTAAGGTGGAGAAATCAGATAAACTTAGTGAACATCAAAATAATGTATTAACTTATTTTGCAAAGATAACTTTTAAGTTTCTCTCCTATAGGTGCTTTCCTTAAAACAAACCTGTACTTACAGAAAAAAAGGTCTCAAGAATAAAGCATATTTGGAAGGGTTTTTGCTAAACAAGAGGTAAAAACCAAGAGATAAAAAGCAAGACCTCAATTGTAAAAAAAAAAAACAGAACTGAAATGCAACAGAGAACATCAACTGAAGAGGACGCTCCTTTTTTTTTTGAATTGGAGTCTCACTCTGGAGTGCAGTGGCCGCTCCCGGCCACTGCAGCCTCGACCTGCTGGGCTCCGGCAATCCTTCCGCCTCAGTCTTCCGAGTGGCTGGAATTACAGGCACGTGCTACCATGCCCGGCTGATTTTTTGATTTATTGTAGAGATGAGATCTCGTCAAGTTGCCCAGGCGGGTCTCAAACCCACGGGCTCAGGCAATCCACTCACCTCAGCCTCCCAAAGCGCAGGATTACAGGCTGAGCCACTGAGCCCGGCGTCTTTTTTTTTTTAAAGCAGGATTTACTGAGAAGACAGAAAAGCTCCCACAGTGAAAGGGGAACCCGAGGGGGTTGCCCAAAGAGGGCATTCCTGTTTGGGAGAACTTCCTGACAACTACTTGGAGAAATAATTGGTCACTTTATTATCAAGCAAGGTAAGAGAGTGAGCAGAAGGAAGCCCCAGGGCATTCTGCTCGGCTGAGAAAACAAAGCTGGGAACGGCTCAAGGATGCGCTACCCACAGCCTTTCTGGAGTGGTTTTGGGTTTTAAGAGAGATCCGCAGGCCCATTTTGAATTAATACAAGATAGCACTGAGAATGGTCGGCAAGAGGCTAAAACCAACCTCTGTATTTTTGGCACATGCTTTGTAAAGAATCTGAGATGCGGCTCTAATTTCAGAGGCGTGTTTACAGACTCCGAGCTAGGATTCATTCAGTTGGGGAATGACAGCATTCTAAATGAAAATCTCGGAAACGACGCATTTACTCTGTATAGGTATTTTACAAGCTGAAAGACATACATGTCTCTTAGGCAATTTTTGTATGGGCCGAAACACATACATACAGTTTCTTGGGCATTTTTTGTTGTTGGAACAATATTTTAAATGGAGGTTTCTGATGTACTTATTCCAGCATAATGCTTAAGACTTAGGAGTTACTTTAAAAACAGAGAATATGCTCACGTCCAAAGCATTTGAAATTTACTTCGGGGAGTTACAATTAAATTCTGAAGAATAATCTGACAGTTGAATGGCTGTCTGTTAAGGATGTCTATTCAATCGTATGTTTATTCATTCATCGTCGATTAACTCCACAAATATGACAGTATTCCTATATGCAAGCAATTTGGATTCTAACGATGGATGAGCTAGAACCCTTCTCCTTCAAAAAATTACAGTTACGGCACTGGGAAGACAGATGCTCTGTTGCATAAAAGGTGATACCGCATCTAAGACTCTTTCCTTTTTGAAGTCTATGCCTCAACCACAAACTGTTTTTAAAGATGATGACTGGCCGGGCTTGGTGGCTCAACCTGTAATTCCAGCACTTTGGGAGGCCGAGGAGTGGATTGCCTGAGCTGCGGGCTCGAGACCAGCCCAGGCATCTTGGCGAGACCTCATCTCTACAATAAAAAAAAAAAAAATTACCCCGACGTGGTAGCATAAGCCTGTAGTTATGGCTACTTGGAAGGCTGAGGCAGAAGGATCGCTGGAGCCCAGCAGGTCGATGCTCGGGTGGCTGTGAGAATGCCATTGCACTCCAGCCTGGGAGACAGAGTACACAGTAAAACTCCAACTCAAAAAAAAAAAAAGATGACCACGCTGAGCAAGGGTATTGTGAGGCGGGAATTCTTCTTACACAGCAAGCTTATACTAGAAAGTAATTTTGCAATGTGAATTGAGAGGATCAAAAAGAACCAGAAATTCACTTAGAAGCAACTCTGAAAAAGCAATTTAAAGGGTGGACATGGATAAACAAAGACGCTTGTTACATATTTATAATGGTTAACAACTTGGAAACCCAAGTATCAAAGAACAAAAGAATGGTTAAACAAATGAGATTGTTCCCTACAATGGAACACAAGGCAGCCACTGAAGCGGTGTTTATGTAGGGTTTACCACTGGTCAATGCTCATGTTAAAATTCCAAGAACAAAAATTGGGCACTCCATTATATATGTGAGATGCTCTCATCCTATACGTACACACTCACACTATATTTATTCATATTTTATTCTGAAAGAACATCAAAATGTTTGGAAAATGCGAGTAAACGTTTTTATCTAGTGGCATTCGAGCAGCTATGAGCCTTACCAGAGTTTCTTGTACCTGGTGCTGCTTTTTTGCATGAGTAATTTTGAGTCCTTCTACATTCAAAGTGATCTTTTTCTTGATCAAAGAGAGAATAGGGTTTAGAAGCTCATTCTGAAACACTGGTATTTTGACATTCTGAAGTTAAATATATTAAGAGTGACTAAGTCATGCTTCTCTTTTAGAATATTAACTGTAGAGATTCAACCACAAGCCTAGTTTGTTAAAGATGCCTCTTTTTTTATTCCCCACACTGCTGAAATTTAATACTAATTTTATTTCCCAAGAAAAAGGTGAGGGTGGCATGTGGCAAGCTTTTGGATGTCTAAATTTTGGTGTTTAAGTGCCCATAAAAGAATTATTAGCATGATTGAATTAAGTGGATGCATTTTCCTGATTTACTGTGAAAGAGAAAATGGCACACACATTTCTTCATTGTGCAATTTCTGTTCTCAGGATTTTGCAAAATGCTTTTTTAAAATTCACGGTAACATTTCAAAGGAAATGTATTTTTTGTTTCAAATCTAATGGCATTATTCAAGCTCTGGAAAGAGTGATTTAAAATGTATGAAGACGGCCAGGCTCAGTGGCTCAGCTTGTAATCCCAGCACTTTGGGAGGCCGAGACAAGTGGATTCCCTGAGCTCGCGGGTTCAAGACCAGCCTGGGCAACTTGGTGAGACCTCATCTCTACAATACAATAAAAACTAACCGGGCATGGTAGCGCATGTCTGTAGTTCCGGCTACGCGGAAGGCTGAGGTGGAAGGATCGCTGGAGCCCAGAAGGTCAACGCTGGGGTGGCCGTGAGCGTGCTTGCCACTGCACTCCAGCCTGGGCGAAGGAGTGAGACTCCAACTCAAAAAAATAAAATAAAATAATAAATAAATAAAAAAATGTATGAAGAGTATGGGTTATTATTTGAAGCGATTTTTCAAGGATAAGCACAAGCCAGCAGCACATGTCGCATTTGTGAGGATTGGGAATAAGAAGGATACAATCGGAAGCAGATGAAAGGGTGGTGGAGCCCACTTCATCAATAAGCATACCTGATCTCAGACCAGGTGAAGTGGGGGCCAAAGTGAGGCCCAAACTTTACCTGCACAATGACCATTTGACCATCTAACCCTGGATTACTGTACCCTACATCTTTAACACAAAAACTAAAAAAAAAAAAAAAAAAAATGTAACCCAAAAGATGAGCGCATGACTCGATGAGGCGCTCAGGCCTCCTCCCTTTCCGAGGGCCTCACAGTTTCCTTAGTTCACCTGTCTTCCTTCCCCATGAGGGATCTTTCCAAGGAGTGTTAAGTATCAGAACTTGATAACTAAGTGATTTCTTTCCTTTCCCTCCATTATTCTCTAGTTTGCTCACAATATATGGGGGAGTGAGATTATAGGGGCTTCCAACTGTTAGACATTCATTAAATGCCAGGCTCCTTCCATGAGTTATCTTTGTAAGTCCTAATAACATGACAGAGTAGGCGTAACCTATGTCTGTTCTGTAGAGAGACGACCTGACACAGATGGGCACGAGCGGCTCCAATGTCAGCTGACGTGGAGTTCAGGACTGACACCTGCCTGATTCAGAAGTCCGCATTGTTTGCACCATGTTCCCATGGTTGATGACTGAAGGCTGCATGGTGGATGATTGAATGCCTGCATGGTAGGTGACAGTGAGAATAAAAATGAACCAGCTCAGGGTGCCCCGACAGGGAGGGACTTGCTGGCAGGCCTGACGGTGCCATTGGGTTGACTTCCAAACCCAGTGCTTTTGCTGTCTCCTGTGTAACCCCCTTTCCAAACAGCCCCTCCAGGGCTTTGAAATGCTCTTTCTA
This sequence comes from Tarsius wallacei, assembly GCA_963574415.1. Taxonomy (NCBI): domain Eukaryota; kingdom Metazoa; phylum Chordata; class Mammalia; order Primates; family Tarsiidae; genus Tarsius; species Tarsius wallacei. Next base: position 43,570 of record CAUYQG010290290.1, read on the forward strand.
CCCAGAGGCTTCAGGGAGGGAGAACTGTTCCCTTAAAATAACCCATATCCACACGTCCTTGGAAGGCTCAAAACGGTGCCAAGAAGGCTTTGGTCATGTGAGAACTACGCTTAGGAATAAAGTGCATTATCAGGACGCAGTGCCCAAGCAGAAGCCTGACTCAGGGACAAGCTCCTTCACGGTGTGGAGACATGTGAACGGAAAGGGAGTGTCGATATTTCTAGTCCCCTCACACCACATTCTCTCTGGGTCAGCGTGGGATGGAGTCAACAGGAAATAGAGTGTGACATCCAGCCACACTAAGTGATTTAAAAAGAAGCAGCAAGCAGAACAAGGAAGGTCAAGGGAGACTTCAGAAAGAAGCTGTGGATCAATGCATGGCACTTGTTATGGCCTCAGGACAGTAATGGATGGCCGGAATAATCCCAGAAGTCCTTGAATGACTAAGGAGGCCCTGGGCTATTTTGAAGCTCTGTGCACCTGAGATGGAGGGTCCCGGAGCTTGGTTCCTAGGCTGCCGGCCTGGCGCCGCTTGGCAGGTTTGCTGAGCTAGTCTGGGTCAGGACTGGAGCTGGGCAATTACTCCTTGCAGAAGGTGAGGTAAAACACTCCCCTCTCTCCACTCTCTGTCGCTCTCAAGTACAAGAGACTGTACTGAATGAGGGAACAGCCAAGAGGAAGAACGCCTTGTGGATGGCCAGCCCGTTCCACGGCCCTCTTGGAGAATCTTGATCCATCTTTGAAGTTTTTAAACCCCATTCACTAAAACGTAGGGGATTATTTGCAACGATCACACACAAAGTTGGGAAATAAATTGGAATCCACCGCCCCATCTGTCTGTAGTTGTTCCCCTTTGGTGCGAAGGTTTACTTGGAGAGAGCGCGTGAGGCTTGGAGGCTGCTTACGAGTTTGTGTGAGGGACAACATGGGAATGATTTGTTAGAGGCCGGAGGGTAGAATGTGCCTCCTTTCAGCTTTGAGATTTGGGGCTTAATCATTTTTCAGTGGCTTGTGGGAAGAAGTGTCAGGCAGCCAAGCTCACTGCTGGAATTCTCCACGGGGCTGGAGGCGAAGTGTGAAAACAAAAGCTGTGTGCCATGGCTTGGGACAGGTGTGAGCAGGTGAGGACCAGCAGGGTGGGACCAGAGCTGTTGAGAAGACATCCGCCTACTCCCCAGTCCCTGGCTCACCGTGTGTGGCTCCTGCCACTTCAGCCTCTGTCTGCAAGGACAGAGTACAAGGCTGCTGAGAAAAGTTTCTCCCCAAAACACTGGAAGAAAGCAACATGGACGATTATGTGGCTTTCTCAAAGCAGATACCACTGCTATGCCACAAGGATAGTGAATGCCACATTGGAAATGGCATTTACTGGCCCTGGCATTAAAGTGTGTTTTGTGAAGGACACAGCTGCATGCTCAACTCTAAAACTTGTCTGTTTTCCTTGAATACTTTATGATGAATGTATCCTTAAGGCTCTTGTCAAGACTCAAGGCACTTCTTGAAGCTTCTTAAATGTTTTCCACCTTCAAAAAGTAATGATTACTTCTTTATAAGTAATTATAATATTACATGTTCGTTCGGATAATTTGCATTTGTCATTTTTTTACACTGCATATTATGCAAAAGGCAGGATGGTCCCATTTTGTCTTCAGATAGACACATGGAAGAGACCAGAATTAATACAACTCATGATTAGTTTGCTAGGAGATTGAAAGATTAATGCACGTGATGACAGACCAAGGTGATAACAGGGTCTTGCTGACTTGGATACATTCCAAGAGAAATGACTATATTATTTGAAGAAGAAAATTAGGGACAAATAAAAGTAGCATCTGTTTTCATAGGAAATAAAACCCAATTTGCTAATATGCCACTTCCCTAAAAATGTAGCTATCTCTCTCTACTTTAAAACTAGACCTCCTTGGCCAGGCATGGTGGCTCATACCTATAATTCCAGCACTTTGAGAGGCTGAGGTGAGAGGATTGCTTGAGCCTAGGAGTTTGAGACCAGCCTGGGCAATATAGTGAGACTTTGTCTCTACAAAAAAAAATCAAAAAAATTAGCTGGGTGTGGTGACATGCACCTGCTTGGGAGACTGGGTGGGAGGAATGCCTGAGCCCAGGAAGTGGCAGTGATCATGCCACTGCACTCCATCCTGGACAGCAGAGCGAGACCCCAACTCAAAAACAGCAACAACAACTAGAACTTGTCAAGATGTGTACTCTTCTGAATAAATTTGAGATTGTGCACTGGGAAGAGAACAGGCTTTGGAATTAGACAGATCTTTGTTCAAAGCCTGACTTGGTCACCAACTATCTGATTTCAGAAGGGCTATTTAGCCTCCTCGAACTTAAGCTTTCTCATGGGTAAAACGGATAGCAAAACCTCCTCTGAATCACAGTTTTAGTAAGGATGAAATGAGCACCATTTCAATGAATCAAACATTTAGCAGACTTCACATGAACTGCAAATATTCTAGGCTGACTAAGGAGTGCTATGAAACTACCTTTGATTGCTAAATGGAGATGAATCATAAGCTAAAGATTACAGATGCAGGTTGAACATCCAAAATCTGAAAACGTGAAATCCAAAAGGCTCCAAATCTCGAAACTTTTGGAGTGCTGACACGATGCCACAAGTGGAAAATTCCACACCCAACATTTCAGCTTTTCAGATGAGGAATGCTCAACCGATCCAGGTGTTCTGGTGAAGCCACTATGCTGCCTGGTTACCCTGCACACATTCTTTTCCTCACTGTACTAATGGTATGTCTTATTTTTCACTGTGAAGTACTTATGGGTGGGTAAGTGCAACAAAATGATTGCTTAATAGTGGCCTATGAATCTAGAGTCAGGAATGATGGTGACGCCACACAACCACAGATTGTCCACATGGGTGACTGAGATCGTGACACCTTTGCTTTCTGATGGATCAATGCAGACTTTGTTCCATGCCTCAAACTATTAAGATATTGTATACAATTTCATTCGGGCTATGTGTATGAGATATATGTAAAACACAAATGAATTTCATGTCTAGGTATGGGTCCTATCCCTAAGATAGCTCATGATGTATATATACAAATATTCCAAAATAAAACAAAAAAAAATCCAAAGTCTGAAACAGCATTTTGGATAGGGGACATTCCAACGACTATATTAATCTTTAGAGACGCATGTGTAACTATTAAAATGCTGTCACATGATTCAGTCAGAAGAAAAGGAACCCTCATAACATATGTTCTTTTGAGAATAATTAATTTTGGAATGAAAGACCAACAGGAAATAGATGCAGAGGACTGGCATTTTGGAGGAGTGATGATACTATCCGTGGACAGATGGTTGCCATTTAACAATGATGGATAAAGGCTAATATCAATAGCCATTACTTGAAAAGTGGGAAAAACACTAAGTTCTCTGCTTAACATATAGGTAAGCTAAAAGCCAATTTTAAATCACTGGGTAATTTAGTCACACTTTAGCCCAGTGACAATCCTTCGTCAGTATGATTTGACATTATTCAAGAGTAGAGATATTACAAACTGGAGATTGCTCAAGAGTTAAAATCCCATTAAAACCCCACATTCTTTCCTGAAAACTTATCTTTAAGACATGTTCACACAATCACCCAAAGAAGAGTGTCAAAAATAAGGCAGTTGAGTACAGATAACTTCATACCATGCTCTTTGATACTCACATAAAACTTTGCAACTAATTTTCCCAGCATAGGCATGGACTGATGTGGTAGATGGGCTTTGTGTCAAGGCAGATACAGAACAAATTCTCACTCACTGGCTGGGTGAACTTGGACAAATTACTTGATCTTTATAAATGTGGTAAGAGGCTGGGCTTGGTGGCTCAACCTGTAATCCCAGCACTTTAGGAGGCTGAGGTGAGTGGAATGCCTGAGCCCTTGGGTTCGAGACCAGCCCAGGCAACTTGGTGAGACCTTGTTTCTACAATAAATAAAAAATTAGCTGGGCATGGCAGCGCGCACCTGTAGTTCCAGCTACTTGGAAAGCTGAGGCGGAAGGATCGCTGGCGCCCAGCAGGTTGATGCTGGGGTGGCCGTGATCATGTCACTGCACTCCAGTTTGGGCAACAGAGTGAGACTCCAACTTAAAAAAAAAGTGATAAGAGTCTTACAATGAAAAGTTGTTAAACAGATGGGAGATAATAATGACAGCCCCCCAAATAGCAATAGTAACCACAAATCATTGAGAATTTACAATGTGCTAGGCACTCAACCAAATATTTTATACACACAATCATAATCTAGTTTAGTCTGTATAGAAGTTCTCAGGGTGGTGGTGGTGGTATTGTTAACCTAGTTCGCAGATGAGAGAAATGGGCTTGACAAGACTAAGTAGAGTCTGAAGCTATCTGACTACAGAACTTAGTTTTATTCTGTCTTCTTCATAACGTTTTTAGAAGACCTAGAACTTGTACATAAGTCTCTGACATCCTTGATAAATAGTAGATATAATGATTAAAAGAATTCCATTTCCATTATATGGCTTAAGAAAACCCATATGAATTATATGGTTTTTGAAAAAAAACTCTGATTATAAAAGCAATGTTTATGTACATATTTGGAGATAAAAGAGAATTACAAAAAAAAAAAAAAAAGAAAAAAAAGAGACAACAAAAACCTCCTGCAAACTTATCACCTTGAGAACACCAGAGTTGATTTTGCTGTATTTCCTTCAAGGTGAAAAAAAAGTATAACAGAGTAAAAAGACAGCCTATAGAAGGAGAGAACATATTTGCAAACTATTCACCCCACAGGGGATTAATGTCCCAAATATACAAGGAACTAAAACACCTCAACAGCAAAAAACCAAACAATCCAATTGAAAAATGGGCAAAAGACAGAAGCAGACATCTCTCAAAAGAAGACATAGAAATGGCCAGTGAATACATTGAAAAATTCCCAACATCATTAATCATCAGGGAAATGCAAATCAAAACCACAATATCATATCAGCTTACCCCAGTGAGAATGGCTACTATCAAAAAAACAAAAACTAGCAAATGCTGGCAAGGATGCAAAGAGAAGGGAACTCTCACTCACTGTGGGTGAGAGTGTAAGTTAGCAAAGCCCCTGTGAAGGCTCCTTCAAAATGAAAAATAAAACTACCATATGATCCAGCAATCCCACTACTGGGCAATTATCCAAAAGAAAGGAAATAAGTATATCAAAGAGACACCTGCACCCGCCCCCCATGTTTACTGCAGCACTATTCACACTAGCCAAGAAATAAGAAATCAACCAGTGTCCGTCAACAGGTGAATGGATAGAAAATGTGGTATAGATACACAAAGGAATACTATTCAGCCATAAAAAAAGAATAAGACCCTGTCCTTTGTGGCGTCATGAATGGAACTGGAGGATATTACAGTAAGTGAAATGCACCAGGAATAGAAAGTTAAGCACTGTGTGATCTCACCTGTATGTGGAAGCTAAAAAATAGTTGGTCTCCTAGAAGTAAAAAGAAGAAGAGATGATAGCAGAGGCTGGGAAGAGGACAAGGTGGAGAGAGAGAGAGGTTTGTTAAAGGATACAAAATTACATCTAGATAACTGTGGGATACTCCAGTTAACAATAATACATAGTTTCAAATAGCTAGAAAGAGGGTACTGAATGCAACTAACACAAAGAAACGATCAATGCTTGAGATGACAGATATGCTAAGTACCCTAATCTGATCACTATACCTTACATGTATCACAACATAAACATGTACATTTATTAAATGTCAGCTAAAAAATAAATTTTTTTTTTTGAGTCGGTGTCTCACTCTGTTGCCCAGGCTGGAGTGCAATGGCACGCTCACGGCCACCGCAGCCTCAACTTACTAAGCTCAGGTGATCCTTCTGCCTCAGCCTTCCAAGTAGCTGAAACCACAGGCGTGTGACATCATGCCCGGCTAATTTTTTGATTTACGGTAGAGATGAGGTCTTGCCATATTGCTCAGGCTGGTCTCGAACCCCTGAGCTCAGAAAAATCCTCTCGCCTCGGCCTCCCAAAGTGCTGGGATGACAGGCTTGAGCCACCGTGCCCGGCACAAAAAATAAAATTTAACAAAGTACATATGAAGATAATTTTTAGTTTTGTACATTTAGCCTTTGAAAACTTAACTTTTTTTAAAGTCATATTTTTTTAATCCAATTATTTTATATTGTTTTTATTTTAGAGCCGTGGGGTGCTTGAGAGGATTTGCTACGTAAGTAAACCGTGTGCAGGTGAGGTTTAGGCTTCGAGAGACCCCTCTCTTCCCCGGTAGTGGATGTGGTGCCCAGTGGGTGGCTGTGTGCCTCTTATCCCCTTCCTTCCATCTCTCCACCAGCAGGGCCCAGCATCAGCAGTTTACAAGTTTCCACCTTTGTGCTTGCACGTCCAATGTTTGGGGTCTGCTTATGAGTGAGAGCATGCAGTACTCAGTTTTTTGTTTCTGTGATATTTCACTTTGAATGATGGTCTCTACCTGCATCCACATTGCTGCCAAGGACATGATTTTGTTCTTCTGTATGGCTGCATAGTATTCCATCGTGTATATGTACCACATTTTAAAAATCTAGTCCCCTTGCCAAGTGTTTTTGCTATTGTGAATAGTGCTGCAATGAACATACGTGTGCTGGTGTCTTTTTGGTAGACACATTTGTGTTCCTCTGAGTATATTCTCAGAAGAGGGATTCCTGGACCGTATGGTAGCTCAACTTCTAGTGCTTTGAGAAAACGCTATACTGCTTTCCAGAGGTTAACTAGCTTACATTTCCACTAACAGTGTAGAACTGTTCCTTCTTCTCCGCAGCCTCACCACTACCTGTTGTTGTTTAACTTTTTCATGATAGCCACCCTGACCACTGTGAGATGGTACGTCATTGTGTGAAAACTTAACTTTTTTTTTTGACTTGGAATCTCACTCCATTACCCAGGCTGGAGTGCAGTGGCGCACTCACGGTCACCCAGCGTTGACCTGCTGGGCTCAGGAGATCCTTCTGCCTCAGCCTTCCAAGTAGCCAGAACTACAGGCACGTACTGTCATGCCCGGCTAATTTTTTCTTAATTTTTGTAGAGACGAAGTCTCGCCAAGTCACCCAAGCTGGTCTGGAACCCGTGGGCTCAGGCAGTCCACTCACCTTGGCCTCCCAAAGTGCTGGGATGACAGGCTGAGCCACCAACCCTGGCCGAAAACTTAACTTCTGAAGTCCATAAATAGATCATCCTTTGGATGTCCTGTGATATAACAATTCTCCTATTGTTGGGCTTTATTTCCTTTTTTTGCTCTTGCAAATGTATTAATTAACTTATTTAACAAATATTTATTAAACACCCACCATGTAACATGCACTAACTAGGCCTTGGGCTAAAGCAATGAATAAACAGATACCCCTCCCCTTCAAATCCCTGCCTTCATGGAGCTTACAATCTAATGGGGAGAGTTAGACAATGAATAAAACAAACTAAATGATATATTAGAAAGCAGTAAATGTCCTGGAGAAAGATAAAGCCAGTAAGGGGATCAGATGTGCAGTGAAGGGATGTTGCTTTTTTATTTTTATTTTTTTATTTGGAGTCTCACTCTGTTGCCCAGGCTGGAGTGCAGTGGTATTCTCTTAACCACCAGAGCCTTGACCTGCTGGGCTCAGGCAATCCTTCCGCCTCAGTCTTCCAAGTAGCCAGAACTACGGGCGTGCACTACCATGCCTGGCTAATTTTTTTGATTTATCATAGAGACGAGATCTCATCAAGTTGCCCAGGCTGGTGTCGAACCTCTGAGCTCAGGCAAGCCTCTTGCCTCTGCCTCCCAAAGTGCTGGGATGACAGGCTTGAGCCACCGTGCCCGGCCAGGATGTTGCATTTTAAATAGAGGGTCAAGGAAGACCTCACTGAGAAGTCAACTTTTGAGCAAAGACTGGAAGGGAGTAAGCAGCCAGCCATACGGCTATCCAGAAGAGCACGCAGACACAGGGAACAGAGCAAAAGTAAAGGCCCTGCAGTGGAATTGCACCGGGGGTCTTCTGGGAGCAGCGAGGGGACAGTGAGAGAAGTGAGATCAACAAAGAGGAAGCAGGAGCTCTGAGGTGAGAGAGGGAACAAGATCCTGTAACATACACGGCGCCTCATGGGTCATGGCAACGACTTTGGTTTTGACTCCGAGTGAGACGGGACACCACTGAAGTGCTTACACAGGGAAGGGACGTGATTGGATTAGCCTTTAAGATGTTTCCTTGGGCTTCCCTGTGACTGGACTGCAGGAAGGTGAGGTAGAAAACAGAAAGACCGGCAAGAAGGCCAGGGCGGTCATCCAGGAGAGAGAGGGGGTGGCTTGGGCAAGGTGGTGGCAGTGAGGACTGGGAGAGGCAGAGGATTCCGGACGCACCGAAGGAAGAGTCAAGAGGCTTTGTTGACAGATTGGGTGTAGGAGGTGAAATTGGAGAGGAGTCAAAGACGACAGAGCCTTTGGCTCAAACTCCTGTGGGAGGTCAGAGGTGTCGTCAACTGAAATGGAAGCAGAGTAGGGGTTGGGTGTGGTGGGGGTTAGAAGGCAGGAAGTTGGTGTGTGCATGTCCAGTCTGAGCTGCCGATTAGACACCCACGCAGAGATGTCCGAGGGCGGTTGCATCTAGGAGCCCAGAGTTCAAGGAAGAGGTCAGACTTGGAAATATAAATTTGGGAGTCAACAGGGTACAGAGAATTTATAGACATGAGGGTGGGTGAGGTCACCAAGGAAGTGTGTGTGTGTTTGATGGACAGTTCTTTCCATACACATCCTTATCCTTATCCATGGTCATTGCATCGGGCCAGATTTCTAGGTGTGAAATTATTGGGTCAAGGGGCATGCACATGGCTAAGGTTTTTGATTCATATTATCAAATTGCTTTTCCACGTGGCAACAATTTATCTTACCAGCCAACACTGAATGCCATGCTCTAAAGCAATCTCTTTCAATTTGTCTAAAAATTATGACACATAAAAAAATGGAGACTCACTGTTGTCTTGGTTTTTCTGATGACTGGTAAAAAATTTTTAGAATGTGTTTGCTGCTAAAGGAGGGTTGGAGGGAGGGGGACAAGGGACACAGCCACCCACTGGGTACCAGGTTCACTGCAGGCGGTGGGGAAAGGGCTTGCAATATACTTACGTAGCAAGTCCTCACCTATAGCCCACAATTCTAAAAGAAAACAAATTAAAAAACTAAAAATGAAACAGGGGACTTCAAAAAAGCCCTGGGAAATAAATTAGTTAAATTAAATGTAAACAAAAAAATAGCTGTTTGGTGATCGTTTTTATTTCTTCTGTGCAGTGACTCTTAATGACCTGCCTGTAGAGATTACTCTATTAAGGTACTTTTAAAGAATATGATAATTTACACAATTTATAACTTTATTACTCTTAATTAGCTGCAATCTTTTGCTGTTTTGTACAAGACCAGGAAGTACGGACCGTAAAGAAGCATCAGATTGATACCAGAGGGGTCTTTCTTTTAATTTAATTTCATTAAAAATGTGGGGTACAGGTCAGAACGAAGTACATAAGTAGTTTATGTGCAGGTGAAGTTTGGGCCCCCAACTCGTCCTCACTTCCCCTGGTGTAGGGTCAGGTACCCTTAGTGATGTCATGCGTCCCCCTCCCCCCCGGTGGTCTTTCTAGTAACTCATGGGTTGTGACATTCCAGGTTATTTTAGATGCTTGGGCAGATCATGGCCGTTTTAAAATACTGACTGAGAATGGAAGAAACATGAACAATGCAGTCAATTTTTAAAACCATGGAACAGAACGAAAAATATAATACAAAGAAAAATCAAAAGGATACAAAGAGAGTTTTAAAAAAGTAAAATACGGTGCTCACTGAAGTGAAATTATCTGAAAACTAGAAATATTGCTAATATTTCCAGAGGGCGAGCAGCCAGTATTTTAAGTAAACGATCTTTCACTACAATAATACATGGCAGTTAAAAAAAAATAACAGCAAACATTTAAAATAGCATTTACTGACAGCCTGGCACTGGTCTAAGCACAGTATGCAGATTCCTTCATTCTTCTCTACTGTTTATTCTTCTCTACAATCCTGAGGTAGACACCAGTTAGGAATCCCTTTTGAGAGAAGAGAGATCCAAGGCCGGGGGGGCCTGCCCAAGACGCCCCCACACTGCCAGGCACACGGCACACACAGTCTGGGTCAAGACCCTTATCAGTCGCTTTCTACATGCTACTTCCCGGGGGTCAAGGTGTTTCCCCATTCTAGAGATGGAGACACGGGATACAGGACTTGCCGGGCCCTACAGGTAGCAAGGGGTGGAAGCTGGATTTGACCCAGATCACTCTGAGACAGAAATTGGAGCTCCTTCCCCAGATTCTACACTTCCTCCCGGGGAATACTTAAGGACTGAAATGTGGGGCACGGATGTGAAGCCGTGAAGGCATTAGCAACAGAGGAGATCGACAGAGGCTGGAGCAGTCGGGCAAGAGGGGGAGTAACGAGTGACAGCAGATAAAAGGGTCTGAACGGCAGAGGGGAAGAAAGTGGGCATCTCAAACTCAGGAGGGAAGACTGGGCTGGCACGTCGGGGAGCCCTGGGAGGCCACGTTGGAGGAGAGAGTCTGTGTGGGCTCAGGGCATGCACTGGCCTTTCCTTTCCTGATATTTTCTTCTGGAACGTCTCTCGGCCCATTTTAATGAGGTGGCTTCCTGTCTGTTGCCCCGAACACCCTTCCTATAAGCGAGTTTCCATCAAACTGTAGCATCTGCAAGACAGAGAGTTTATCTTGTCCGGGTGTGAGCCCTGGTCCCTGGCCTACAAGGTAGAAGTAGTCGGATTGCTGGTTTGGGTTCACTCTAGACTTTTCAATATGGTTGCTTACCTTCACAGACACAGAGTCAATCTCTCTGCCGCAAACATGTCCCTTCTGCCACCACTGAGCATTCTCACGTCTCTCCCACCCTAAGACAAAACCAAGGCGATACAGACCGAAACAACCCAGCGCATACACAACCTAAGAACCCCTTCCTCCACTCTCCCTTCCCTCAGCCTCTGCGCTATGTTTCTCCTTTCTCTCGTGGTCAGATGTCTTTTCTACACCTGCCCATTCAACTCCGTTTTCTCACTCTCTCTCCTCCGCCTACTTCAGCTTGGTTTCTTGCGCCGTCCACCCCCCTTTTAAGTCATGGATGAGAAAATTCAGGAACTTCCTGTCTGTGGCTTGTTGATGTTCTCCTCTTGCTTGACTTCTCAGAGAAGCCCCTTTTTTTGTTCTTTTTTTTGTTTATTTGAATCAGGGTCTCACTCTGCTGCCCAGGCTGGAGTGCAATGGCACTCTCATGGCCCCTGCAGCTTTGACCTACTGGGCTCAGGTGATCCTTCCACCTCAGCCTTCCAAGTAGCTGGAACCACAAGCATGTGCCACCATACCTGACTAATTTTTTTGATTTGTTGTTGAGACGAGGTCTTGCCATGTTGCTCAGACTGGTCTCAAACCCCTGAGCTCAGGCAATCCTCTCGCCTCCGCCTCCCAAAGTGCTGGGATGACAGGCTTGAGCCACCGAGTCCGGCAAGAAGTCATTTTGAACCATCAACCCCTCTCTTCCTGAAATACTTTTAATTCAGCATCCATGATGCTCAGTTTTCCTTTTCTCCTCCGTCTTTGACCACCTTCTCTTCTCCTCCTCATCTTCCTCTACCAGCCTGAAGATGTGGCTTGGGCTCAGAATCTCTGTCGCTCTCTAGGAAATAGTACCCAGTTGCTATCTATTCTGCAGTGACAACTCATACTTACTGAATCAATGAATGGGCAAACAACCTCATGCCTTCTAGGGGCTGGGCCCTAAGAAAATCCATCTTCTTTCTGCTTGTGCTGACTGCTTTATTTGACTTGCTTTCTCTATCATTCTTGCACCTTCTAAATCTTGCAAAATGTTACCTGGTCCCATTACCAATCTGTCTCTGAGCCCCAGCTAACCCAAGATCCACCCCTTGGTCTGTTCCTGCAATTCCTGCCTCTGACAAAGTTGTTTAGGTTTGGGGCAACTTTTGCCGTCTTTAATTCCTGGCAGACTTCATGATGGGGGAGGGGAGAGAGAGAGAGAGAGAGAGAGAGAGAGAGAGAGAGACAGAGAGAGAGAGAGAGCATGAGAGATGGAGAGGGGAAAAGGGAGAGAGAGAAAGAGAGAGAACAAAGAACACTGCCATTAAAAAATCTGACAGTTGTTTAACATACCATGAAGCCAAATAAATAATGTGAAGTAAAGCTAGTGAATTTTGTGGGGAGAGGCCTTACAAAGAGTTCAAATAAGCTCGATATGCAGTTTTCCCATATGGAAAGTATTTCACTGGTTTCCTGTAGATATCACATTGCTGTGTTTTGTTTATTTGAGCGGAATTCTCCCATTTCTCATTTATTTGAACTGGCTGACTTGCTGTTATTTTTGATCCTCAATCATACACAGTTTTTAATAATTTTATCCATTTTTTTCCAGATTATCAACAGAATACATGCTATAGTAAAAAATTTGTAGGAAAGGATAAGACAAAATATAAAAATCATTCTACCTTCCAAACATTACCAACCACATACTAATTTTCCATAGTAATATGTTAATTATGCAAAAATATCCCTTCTGCTTATAGCAGAAGAAAAATTTTTAAGTTTTTCTATAACATAAAATAATCAATTCTAGAGGGGCTCTCTAATTTTTATAATTCTTTTTTCTTTTCTTCCCTTTTTAAGTTTAGAAATTTTTTCCCTCAATAAAAACACTGGTTTTAATGTAAGCCAATCATTATAAATAATCTTAGTTTACAAAAATAGGCTTTTTCTTCCCTAATTTTTTAGGGGATAGGAAACTTACAATTCAACAGGCAAATCACATTATCATGGGTAAAATTATCATTGTTGTCTAAGGTAAGGAAAAAATAATCCTTTGAAGCATGACTCATTTTAAATGGGAAAGAGCCAAGGATAGAATAATTCAATATCTGAGAACTTTTTAAAATAATTAAGACAAAGGCCTACTTGGAGTCGAAAGAAGAGTTCATGTTTTTGAGTTTTAGCTTCATTTTTGGGATCTGACAGTGGTCCCCCCAGACAGGGGTTGTCTGGGGTCTTTTCTGGATTCCCCATGTGATCTGCGGAGGGCCTTTGGATCCCCTGAGACATGGGGATCAGAATTGAGCATTTCTTTTGTGTGTGCTACAAGTGACTTGCAAAGGTGTCCCATCTGCGTCTCATGCCTATTCTGTGAAGTAGAAACATTGGGTCATTACCATCGCGGCTTCTGGAAGGTAAATACATTGTCCAACTGATGCCCTGCAGATATGTACATGATATAATTTTAAGCCAAAAAAAAAAAGGTAAAAGTCGAGTACAATATGATTTCAACCATCATACTGTCAAAATATCAAAGAAAAACGCTGCATGGAAAAAGACTCAAAATGTGAACAGTGGTTATTTCTGGGTTGCAGAATAATGGGTGATTTTTACTGTCTCCTTAAAATCTACATTCTCGACCCCAACACCCAGTCACACATGAGCATGTGCACGCACACACACACACACACACACACACACGCCTCTGTAAATATGAACTGCGTTAAAAAGAAAGCATACGATTTTACATAAAGAGAATTAAAAACAGAAGCAAGCAGACTCCATTTCTCCTTCCCTCGACAGAAACTTGAAAGCTGCTCACCCTCCGGCAGCGCCCGCTTGCCAATGTGGAGAAGCAAAATGATGGAAAATAACACAGCATGCAACTGCCAAGACAGATCTGTGGTTGACATTTCTTCTGAAAAATGTCTTCATTAAAATAAGTAGCTGTTGGTGTTGTTTCCCGATTTAGTCATTTAGAAAAGTGAGGAGTAGCTTTTACAACTGGATTTCAGGTTTCTCATGGAGCCCATCACTTTGAACGGACAGACCTTAGGTAGGATTGAGCGTGCAATGGGACAGCAATTCCCAATCTTTTCAACATCAGGGAATGGTTTAGCGGGAGACAGTTTTTTCACAGACTAGGTCAGGGGAGGGAATGGTTTCAGGATGACTCAAGTGCATTACATTTATTATGCACTTCATCTCAATTATTATTACATCGTAATACATAATGAAATAATAATTATTATGAAATTATTATTTTGACATGAGCCTGCAAGCAACTGATTTATTATGGCCTCTGTGCAGTCAAACCTCATTGCTAATGTTAATCTGTATTTGCGGCCACTGCCCAGCGCTGGCATCAACACCTCAGCTTCATCTCAGATTAGAGGTGATTCTCTAATCTCAAAGATTCTCAGAAGGAGCCTGCAACCTAGATCCTTCACATGTGCAGTTCACAGAAGGGTTTGCGCTCCTATGAGAATCTAATGCCGCTGCTGATTGGACAGAAGGCGGAGCTCGGGCGGTAATGCGAGTGATGGGGAGTGGCTGTAAAAACAGATGAAGCTTTGCTCGCTCACCCACTGCTCACCTCCTGCTGTGCGGCCCAGTTCCTAACAGGCCATGGTCCCGTACCAGTTCATGACCCAGGGTTAAGGACTCCTGCAATAGAAGTGAATTTACCTCCAGGCACATGTCATCTTCCCACATATATCTGCATGGTGTTGATCAGCACAGAGAAGAGTTCAATAAGCGTGAGTTATGACTTATCCCTACTTAGCACATATTTTGATTAGACTGTTTCTGAGTGTTTTGAGGTCTTGGCTACAGATGATACCAATAACTACAGAAATCATTTATTCAGCCACTCATGTGATATGAGTGCTTTATACATATTTTCTCTAATCCTTCATTAATCTTCTGAGTCAGTTACCTCCATTCCCATTGTACAGATGAGATACGTGAGCTTAGAGAGATTAAGACGTGGGCCAGGATTCAAACCCTGGTCTTTGGGACTCCAACGTCAGCCCTTGGGCCACCACCACGCCACACTACATTTTGCTTCATGTCATATTTGTCATCAAGCCCCCTGCAGCATTTCTCCAGCAGAAGTTTTATTTGAATTTGTTAAAACGGAGCAAGGTTTTTGCATGACATGGATATGGACAGATTATGAAACTGGCAGCCCTACCCAACGTCCTTCTGAGACCACACTCAGAGAGGGTAGGAAAGGGGGAAAAAAAATCAATGAAGAAAATGAAGGCACATTTGGAAGAAGACAGAAGAAGAGAGAAAAATCAACACCAACAGCCTCTGAAAGAGCTTCTGAAGGGCTTTTATAGCTGGCAACAGGCTTGGAAGCACTTCTGTCGACTGTTAAGCTGTGTTCAGTTTTCTCAGTTCCTCATTTCAGAGGAGCTGCCGAAACCACCTTCTCGAGATTAAAAAAAAAAGGCCACTGGAATATAGGAATTTCTCTCTTGTCAGAAATCCAATATATTGAAAGGATCAGGATGAGAAAGTACACCACCCATGTGGTTGCTATGACACTAATAATACTTCTGGCCAGTACAGTGGGCAACAGCGTCCAAATAATGAGAATAGCTGTGCTGACTAGAGCTTTCTCCGTGTAGGCCTGTGCTGAATGCGTTCATCCCCTTTCCTCACTCAATCCTCACAGCTTACTTAAGAGATGGGTATTATGAGACTCAGTTGCAGAGGGAGACCTGAGGCCCTCAGAGTTTCAATAACTTGTGCAAAGTCAAGAGGTGGTGCATAGCCCTTTTCTCCTTTGATGGATGGTGTTGCTTTCACTTGTCTGGTCATGTTTGTTTTTTCCCCTAGATTCTTCTTTTTATGTTGCCAAACTCAGAATGTGATTGAGACGCTGGTTTAAGTCTATGTTTCACTCAATAGATGTTTATTGAGCACCTACTATGTGTCAGACAATGCTCTGGGCGTTTGGAATGTACTAGTAAAGAAATCAGTCAAAATGCTTTTTCTCATAGAGGTTTTGTTTCTAAAAGTGACATTATGCATTGCTTCTGAAATTTGCATTATTGGAGGAATTCTAACACTGTATAGGGGCATAGAACCAAAAAAAATCAACACTTAATATGCAATTTAAGTCTTAGATTTTGAATCACGAGAGCTAAGACTTAAAGGAAAGCAAAGCATGTATACAGCAAAGCAAAGACTAGACATACTGAAAGGTGTTACTTAGGATTAACTGCAGAGAGGGTGTGAAAAAGGGTTTTCAAGTGGAAACAACTTTCTGACTTTGTTTTTGCTTTTTCCTCCCTTATATATGTATTCCAGGTGCTGGAAATAAAATATTGAAGACAACAGCAGAATTATAAAGAAGAAAGTAGATAGTGGAAGTACAGACAGAATTATAGTAGGAACATAAAGAGGCAGAATTATAAAATAGCATAATAACTCTATGAATGGAATTAAAATGGGGTGTTAGGGGAGCTCATGGGGGGGCATCTGTCCCTACCAGCGTGGTTTCCCAGAAGAACCCAGTCGAGGCAGAGTGGTGGGGCTGATCAGGACTGCAGGGAGAGGGCAGAGCGTGGGCTACGGTCCCTAGCTGACGAGGATGTACCCTCTGAACCACTATAAGCCACAGGAGAGAACCTGAGATAACTGACACACCTGTTTCTGCTCTTCTCTTTCGGGGCTCTGCTATCACAGCATGCAGAGTAGAGCAGTGCCATGATGGAATGACCTGCCCATGCAGTTTAAGAGTATCAATGAGTTTATATTGTTCATGTCAAGTCAGTGTTTCAGGGGTTCAGATTGAATTGATGAGATGAATAGGCCATCTGAAGGAAGCTGTGGTCATCCAACAATTGCTCACAGAGCCAAAAGCGTTTCACCTAAGGCTTTACAAGACCTTCTGGGACGTGGCTGAGTTGGCAATGGCTGCTGCACTGATCATTCAGTTGTAAGAGACCAGACCATCTTTTTGGACTTCTGACAGCATTAATTTGTCATGAACATATGAACTCTAAATAAAGCTTTGGTAGAAAAACTAGAAATAAAATTTTACCAAGTATGTATGTCAAGTGGTTATGATGTCTGTGTTCAGATTTTTTGAGAAGTTTCAGAACAGAGGAAAAATCATATCTCACAATGCACAACACTACTGATATTTTGAGATGAAACTTTCAGGTAAGAAACAAGATTTGCTTTATGAAAAAAGACCCCATTATTTCTATTTTTCCTTCTTGATCCTGAACTTGACAGCAATTGTGGAAATTGTTTGAAGCAACACTCTAGCATTTTCTAAGAAATCTCTCGTGGTTGCTGACACCTTCAAATAACTGTGAATTAGTGACAGTTAGAGACCAGACCACAGCGGAAGGCATGAATTTCTGCAAGTCTGAGTTTAAAACATTACTAAAAAGTTATTTATACAATTCAAAGGAATGAAGTCCAAACACGTTCCTGTTCACACCCAACTGATTAGAATGAAATGGCGTGGCCCAAACTCTTTAGTTTATGCATTAATTCTACAATTATTTTAAAGTACCCACTACGTGTTGGGTGACATGCTGGCTGCACAGTTCCTATTAATCAGGTTGTTGACGAGAACAGCCCCCATCACGTTACAACTTACACACATTCAGGCTTCCATTCTATAGACATCTTTTAATTCAGAGTTGTTTTTACTTTGTATAGGAGCTCTGAAAGCCAACAATCAATGTTTTCACTAGTCTTCGAGCGTCCTGCATCAGCTAAACTTCTCAGAATAAATGCCTAAAAAGAAACCAATGGAATCCATAGGTTCTCAAAGTTATTTTGTACCATGCTAAATTAAATTTCTCACCGGGGTGGGGACAGATGAGAAATTAGAATGGTTCAGATAAAATTTCTTTTATCCTCCCGCTCATCCCCTGCCTGCTCAGCCTTGACTCTGTCTTTTCCTGCCACTTGCTCCCATTTCCAATCCTGAACTTGACCATGACTCTTCACTCAGCAACTCCAGAAGCTTCATCTTTCCTTGGCATGCATGGAGTAGCCTCTGTCCCAGTGTGCTTCAAGCT
Organism: Tarsius wallacei; assembly: GCA_963574415.1. Lineage (NCBI taxonomy): Eukaryota > Metazoa > Chordata > Mammalia > Primates > Tarsiidae > Tarsius > Tarsius wallacei. The sequence goes on from CAUYQG010290290.1 coordinate 61,498, forward strand.
CATCTGGTTACACAGGAGCACAGCTCACTCCACCTACGAGACTTTGCCATCCTTCCTTCCATCATCACAATGGCCACATGCACTGAGGCCACCTGTGCATCCCTCTCTTCCCCTTTCTGCGTGGGCTCCCTCAGAGCAGGTGCTTATCCGTCTGTGCTCCACCTGCCAGGTCAGGTTAGACTAGGAGGAAGCACCATCTTTCCAGAGGCCAAGTGGGAGGGAGGTAAAATGGCTGACGAGGGCCACTGGACATGTCAAAGAAGACAACAGCAGTTGGGTCTGGAGGGTGACCCAGGGCAGACTGGGATTAAAGAGTTATGTCAGAGGGCAACACGGGGTGGGTGAGGCCAGAATGAGTTGGCAACAGCTCAGGGGCTTTTGGAGAAAAGATTGCAAGTGCCTGTCTTCACCTGAAATGAGATAATCTAAACCGAAACACCTGGCACATACAAGGTGCTAAATAATGTCAATTGTTTCTGTATAGGGTTGAGTGATAAACACAAGAGGTAAAAATGTGTAAAGCAGTTGGTGTGAGCTCTTCTTTGCTTTTCCTAGAATTAAATGTCTTATTTTGTAATGATAAGAGTTAAGTGTGTTCGAGTAAATTAAAGCGGAGACCTGACCTGAAGAATCTCTGAGCAGATAAAGCCAGTGAGGCTTCACACGTGACCTTAGCCTTGCTTGATTTGCAAACATAAACACAATCTAACTTGTGCCACTTCTTGTCAATTAAAGAAAAATGAATCTTCAGGCTAACTGATCAGAAGCTGCCATATGATTTATGTAACGAAGGATTCTCCATCAGGATAGACCTGTATAACTGTAACCAATCAAATTCTTTTTAATTTTTTTTCCGAGTCAGTCTCTCCCTCTGTAGCCTAGGCTGGAGTGTAGTGGCATGATAACAGCTCACCGCGGCCCCAACCTTCAGGCAATCCTTCCTTCTCAGCCTCCTGAGTCACTGGGACTATAGGCATGTGCCACCACGCACGCTCGGCTTATTTTTCTGATTTTTTGGGGGCGAGGGGAGGGGCGACTAGGTCTCGCTATGTTGCCTAGGCTGATCTTGAACTTCTGGGTTAAAGCAATTCTCCTGCCTCGGCCTCCCAGAGCGCTGACATGACAGGTGTGAGCCACCACACCTTTCATTTCCTTCTGCGTTTGCCCCATACAAGCCTTCCCCTCACGTTCCCTCACCGGAGTCCCCGAGCCACTTCCAGTTCGGAGTTGCCCAATTCATGAGTCACCGTTTGCTCAAATAAACTATTTAAGATTGTATTGTGCCTCAGTTGACCCTTTCATAGGTGTCATCGCTTCTCAGTCAGCAACAACTTGATTGATGCTTACATTTAAAAGCATCAATCTCTTTTCTGACTGCAGGGAGTGGTTATCAATCTCTTTTCTGATTGTTTTGAGAGGATGGTTTTAACTCCCTGCTTGGACGCGAGTTCTGGTTCAATTCCTTGTTATTAACCGAGTGAATCCCGAGAGACAGAAACGATTTCAAAGCTCAGCCCCCTTATGTCCTAGCTCCAGGATGCACAGCCTGTTCTTGGGCTTCTCTGGGCCTCTGTCTCTTTTCTTAACCTTAAAGGACTATTCTGAGAACTAGATATAAAGTGACCAGAGCCTGGCATATTCGAGGTGCTTACTGAAAAGTAGCCATCATTATCAAGCATGTTTTCTATTCTAGTCATTTGGATAGAACTATTTGCAAATATATTTTATCATAAAACAGAAAATAATAAGGTTTTTAAAAAATCTTTTTGTGGTTATTATAGGTTGGCCCACTCAACGTTCACTGTAGCTCCTTGGTTTTTCTCCATATTGGAGGCTGGGAGGCTAAATACGCCATATTGGAGCCTCCTTTGAAGGCCGGGGAAACACATGACCCACTTCTACCAATGAGACCTAAGTGCCCATCACTGAGGGAGGGAGAGAGGGTTTATGGGAAAGCTTTTGTTTTCCTAATGAAAGGCAAGAGCTGTGGCTTCCCAGCCCTTTGCTCTCATACCTTTGTCCCATGTGGGTTTGGAGAGCAGTGGCAGCCATTTTGCCACAATGAGAAAACATGAAAGGTGCTGGAACAGAATGACAGATGGGGCCTGGGTCCTTGGTGACATCGTTTGGTGACTGTGCCAGCTCTGCAACATTCGTCTCTGTACTTACTTTCACACAAGCCAAATAACCCTGCTTGCTTAAACCACAGCTATCTGGTTATTCCTGTATTGTAATGAAACTCATCCTAACAGACACAGACCTTTTATTCTTGGATTACTGGGCAACACTTCAATGGACTTATGTCCTCATAGCTATAAGAGGTGTAGGTCTGTCTCCCATGAAGATAAATGATACATCTGTCATGAGTGAATTCATTAATTTATCCACTCAATGCATTATTCCAAAACCATTATTAGTGGAAAAAATAATTGGTGATTCAACAGATTCCACTGTCCCTTCGATTTTAATTCATCTTAGAGTGCTTCAGCTTGTCACAGTCCCCATTTTACATTGCTCTCCCTTCCCTATTCCCTTTCCTATTGAACACGAGCCAAACAGGAAACCCAATGGTTATATGGCAAACCCCACGCTACACCCCACAGGCAGGTGTTAGATGCTACCTCTCAGAGTGCTTTGTCAGTCCCTCCCACGTCTGCCGTCGGTTCTGGGTGGTTGCACAACCTTGTGTCACACGTTCACCAGCCCAGGCCGGGCCCTAATCAAATCCCTCGCAGACGCTCCCTTCACCCCAACTGCCTTCTGAAGATTTGGTAAGCTACCACAGATGAAGCATTTTGAATAGTACCAGGCACATATGAAGCATTCAGGAATTGTTAGCTACTGCTTTGAAGGTGCCATCTAGTCATAAAATTATCTTGTATTTTCCTGACCGGCAAGCCCACATGTCTGTTCTTGTTCTTTTTTTGTCTTCTGTTTTGGGGGAGGGGAGGGTCACTTCATTTAACTGTAGCGCCATCTCTCTGTAAAGATATATCAATTCCAATTAGTTTGGCCTTAAACACGAAAAAAATTTTAGTCCAAAGATATGACCGAAAATGTCATTTTCTAACTCGTGATCCCCAGTAAATCTCAGTATAGTGTTGTAAAGTAAATAAAGACCTAATTCTGGAAGTCTGGAATGTTTGTTGATACTGTGGTCAGAGTTATTGTTCTGATCAGAGCGTCTCCTGGAGAACCAACCAGCTGAAAAGTGTGTGTGTGTGTGTGTGTGTGTGTGTGTGTGTGTGATTTGTAGGGTTGAAACACACGTTTATAGGACATTGTTAGGATGACATGACATTCAGCTGTCAATTACTAATATGTTTTCTTTTACTTTGAAAAACTTATCAAGATAAGCTGGAGTGAAAGTCAGTCTCATTGAAACTGCACAGACCTCCTCTGGAGTGTTCTTAGCCTTGTCAAAACGGTTCCTGAAATTGGGATTTTCTTAATGTGAACCTTCCACATGTGTTCCCTTCAGTCCAGCCTTGACTTTGTACACATCGTTTGTTTCATGGTTATCATGTGAGGCCCCTGCTTTATACTGAAGATGATTAAAAAGTTGTTTGTGTGACTTCTTGGATTCTATTTTACAGGTGTCTGTGACAATAAAATCAACAAAAAAATTACATTCTTTTGGGGAAGGAAGTATAATCATTTTTAAAGTTCTTCCTTATTTTTCCTGTTTACATTTGTGTAGAACATCACAATAAGAATCCCACATTTCTAATGCAAATAAAAACCACACTGAGATACCACCCAACCCCAGTAAGAATGGACACCATTAATAAAACAAACAACAGATGCTGGTGAGGGTGCGGAGAAAAAGGAACGCTTCTACACTGCTGGTAGGAATGCAAACTAATTCAACCTCTATGGAAAACAGTGTGGCGATTTCTAAAAGAACTAGACGTTGACCTGCCATATGACCCAGAAATCTCTCTTCTGGGAATATACCCAGAAGAACTCAAGTCATTCTACCAAATAGATACCTGCACACACCTATTTATTGCAGCACTATTCACAATAGCAAAAACATGGAACAACCGTGCTGCCCATCAAATTTGGACTGGATAAAAAAAATGTGGTACATATACATGACGGAGTATTATACAGAAGGACAAACATGGACTTTGCAGCAACTTGGATGGATTTAGAGTCCATCATACTCAGTGATCTATCACAGAAACAAAGAACAGGGTACCACCAGTTCTCACTCGAAAGCAGACCCTGAACATTTACCGTAACGCTATAAGAAAGGGGATTGGCAGTAGCGGGATATTGCCTGGGTGGGGGTGGAGACACAACATCAATCAGGGTACCTGATCTCAAACCAGGCAAAGTGGGGACCAAAGGGAGGCCCAAACTTCACCTGTACAATGACCCCTTGTGTTCTTAATCCTGAAGTGTACCCCATGTATTTAAAATAAAAATAAAAAAAGAATATTGCATTTCTTGGTGCGAGGGCTGTCGGCACCGGGCGCTGACAATAGCACCGCCTTGTAATCAGTGTGTGTTTCCTTCTTCCAAAGGAGATGCTTTCGCTGAGTCATGTGGCTTGCTTTCTGCCTAGGGAGTGTGAAGACGCCTGGAACCGAGGGAGCGTCGGGTATGGAAAAATTGTGAGTCAGGGCGTTTGCTTGTGCCAGAGACAGAACGTCAGAATTAGCTATAAATACGGTGTCTGCTTATTCTTCCTGTTGTTCTCATGCTGTTCAGGAACCGGCGTCACCTGTCGCTGAGCGCGGGCTGCCGCTTTGTGGGAGGATGCCTTTGTCTCTCGGTGCTTTTATTTTCCTTTCTGTACAAAAGACCAGAAAATGAGATTGGGATCGTCGAGTTTCAGTTTTTAGAGCCCACGATGATGACAGTTGATGAAAGTCACCAGAGTCCCTTTCAATTTAGTTCTGGGTATTTTAAAACCAAAATGTGGCCTGTGTGAACAGGTAAATGAGACGGGTGACACCGTGTCGTCCACAGAGATGGCACCTCCTTGAGGCAGGCCACTGCACTGTTCTGAGGGCAGCACCGTCTTGCCAGCTTGGACACAGCGGGATTGGATAAGTGCTCGTTGCCCAGAGGATGGGATCCTTTGAAACAGCTCTTTCTTCAAGTTAAAAATGGACATGGGACTTCTCACGTGACTTCTGGTCACTCGCTGGGGTTCTATCAGGATCAGGTTTCGTGCTAGAAGGTACTGTCAACTCAATTTAAAAATACTCTGGCCACTGAGAAAGCCATCTATATCCAGGTACACGTCTACATCATTGACCCCTAAGGAAGTATCTTCCAGACATCTCCATAGCCTCTCCTTCTTGTTAGCCTTTGAAAACTCCTTGACCATTTTCTCAGCTACTAAATCCACCAGGTAGGAGTGAGTGGGGGCTTCTGGTTACGTGACCACGGATGTTTAAGCAGCATAGCGCACGTGATGGCACTTCAAGGAAATAGAGCTTCACTGTGTCACACGCTACCCACTCACCATCAACCTACTACCTAGGGAAGCCATCACAGAATCTTCCTCCTGGTAATGTTAGGGGAATGGGCTTTTTTGGGAAACTGTGATCAAGTGCTGTCTTTGCCTTTCTTACCCTTAGGCAGGTTGCTGAATCTGCTGAGGGATTGTGCTGTTTATCTACCTTTTCCCTTCCTTCTCACTTCCTCCCCTTGGTGCAGCCATGTGAGAAGAGAGGGTGATCGTGAACCAGTGGCTGTTCATTGAGAGTTTAGGGATGTGTACTTGTATTTTAAATGCTAGTGCTGAGTCCTATGAAACGTAAAGTTCATGAACAACTATTCAGCAGTTCTATCTCAACTCACTTGCATTCTTTTCTATTGACTCTTCCTTGGGGCAGGAGCATCTGACGAAGTGGGAATTTCGGTGGGCCCTCCAACAATCACGTGTGAGCTGCACAGACCCACTTACGGGCACATGTCTCCTGCCGCTGCCCCCCTTAAACAGCAGGACCGGCCCAACCTTTTCCTCCTCCCCCGTCTACTCAACACGAAGACGACGAAGACGAAGACAAGACGATCCGCTTCCACTGAATGAACAGTCAACCGATTTTCTTTTTGGCTTTCTTAATAACGTTTTCTTTTCTCTAGCTCACTTTATGGGAAGAGTTCAGAATATAATTCAGGTGACACACAAAGTACGGGTTAGTCGACCGTGTTATCAGTAAGGTGTCAGTCAACAGTAGGCTGGCAGCAGTTAAGTTTCTGGGGAGTCAGAAGTTATACATGGATTTCTGACTGCGCGTGGGTTGGCACAGCACCTCCTGTGTGGTTCAAGGTCAACTGTGCACAGTTTCATCGGTAAATTTGAGCTACATAATGAGGGACTTCTCAGATTTCAAGGAAGCAATATAGGGAAAATTAAGCAACTGTAGGGTAGATGGGATTCTCTGGGGCTCAGGGACGATGCCCGGTGAATAAACAATGGTGTGGTTTGGACAAGGATGTGTTCTCGATGTCAGAGGTTCCCCAGCACTCCCGTTAGCTTGTGATGAAGTGTTCCCTATTTCATATAAAATGAGAAAAATAAGGCAAATGTTGGGAGTTTTTGTTAAAGTCAAACATTCATTTAGAGACTTTATTTGGAACTCGATTATTCTTATTTTTTTTGCATGTTAAAAACACCACTTTCAAAAGAAGGGCATTAGCAGATAGTTCTTTTTTCGAATACCCTCACTTTGTAAAATGTAGAAAGCCAACTTCATCTTCGCTCTATTAAAAAAAATTTTTTTAATATTTTATTTTAAAGACGTGAGGTACAATCCAGGATTGGGTATAGAAGTAGACATCGTACAGGTAAAGTTTGGGCCTCCCCTTGGTCCCCACTTGGCCTGGTTTGAGATCGGGTACCCTTCTTGATGTCGTATCCTCCCCCATTTAAAAGATATTTCCCCTGGTCTATTAAGTGCCGACATTAGGGAATTAGGGCTACCTGGCCTTGCCGTATGTCAACGTGGTCTGACCCACCCTCCTCATCTGCTTCCCCAGGAAAGTTGGTGTGGGTGAACAGGAGAGAATCCTGATGGTAACGCTTTTCAGCCTCTGCCTTTCCTGGCTGAAGAACCCAGTTGGTGAACGTGGGATGAATCAGCGGCCTCGTCACCCGCTCCATGACTACAGCTTCTCATGTCGAGTTATACTTCTCTTGCTTCCTACAAATAGTTCAGAAGGAAGGCGTCCACTTGCTTACGTCACGGCCCAGAGCTAAATGTGGACTTTAACTGATGACCATCCGCACGCAGCAGCATTTGTTCAGCATACACTGGCGCACAACCATTTCTCTGGCGAGCTGTATACTCTTCCAGCCGAGCGGAATGCCCAATGGCCACACGCTTTGAGTGCATCTTAGAAAATAACATAAACACTGCCTCTTGCCCTATTAGTTTTCAAGGGTTTTAAAAGTGCCTTTTCTTTCAAAATAAATAAGACTGTATATATTTTTTAAAGAGTTCATCCAACTTACAGAGATGTGACCTGTCTTAATTAAAGCCATTTCTTAATCAAGAGTTCCAACTTCATGAGGACGATTGAAACAAAGACGCGTTCGACCAAAAGTTTAAAAATGAGGAGAAAAAATTTGTCCTAAAACAGACACTTTTATGGCTGTTTTGCAACAGCCTTTACAAATACACAAGCTTTACAAACATACAAAGAAAAACTATTTTTCAAGAATTATATACTTTCAAGTCCACACATCCAAAATGTCATGAGGAGCCGCTTACTCGGTAGACACTAAAAATGGCTCTTCTAGTCCCTGCAACACTCAAACGAACCCCAACAAAAAGCTTCTGACAAACTTTGGGAACTCACAGTGCCCTAATCTTTCATTACAAGCCCAAAGCAGTAAAAGACAAGATGAGAAATTACACTCGACCTTATGGTAAGTTAAAAATAGCATCTGCGTGTGTCCGAGAAGAGTCCATGGAAAAGTCCCTAATATACTAACCCCATGATGTCCTATCATTTTAATTCATTCTTGCACCCATGGCTGGATAGAAACCTGTGTAATGAAAGAATAAAAATGAAGAGGCCCATGTGATGAGAAACGTGTCAGCGAGACAGAGCATTCAGGAAACAGCATGTTCTTTTTGGTTATTTTGATTAGGTTTTCTTTTTCAGTCAAATCAGGACTGTTGCTTAGTCCAATCTGCCAACAGACAGACACACAGTCGATGAAGTGAAAAAGGAAAAAGAATGGATTGATGTCTATTACAATTCAACTGCATTATTCAGTCACAGCCATTCTATAGCTTGATTTCATGGACAGTGAAGATTTTCTTTTTCTCTTTAATTTTTTTTATTTTAAAGATGTGGGGTACAATTCAGGGTTAGGTATACAAATGTTCATTATGCAGGTACCCTGGTTGATGAGGTGTGTCCCCCTTTCCCCTGGCAGATTCCCATTACTGCCAATCCTGTCTCCCCCCCACCCCTGGCAGTTTCCTGCTATTGCCAATCCTTTTCTTATAGTATTATGATAATTGTTCAAGGCCTGCTTATGAGTGAGAACATGTGATACTCAGTCATTTGTTTCTGTGATATATCACTCAGTATCACAGACTCTAAGTCCATCCAGGTTGCTGTGAAGTTCATGATTTTGTCCTTCTTTATGGCTACATAATATTCCGAGTCAATTTTAGAACTGGTTAACAGACTTTTTAAAGGAAAAAGATGAATTTAGCATAAAGGTATTTAAAACCTAAACTATTCATTTTGGATTTCTTCAATAACCTATCTGTGGGAGAAAAGGCTTCAGAATTCTTTCAAAAAGCACAGAATTGTTAGTGGCAGCCATCAGTTCTAAAAAATGTGCATTAGAAGGGGAAAGAAGAAAGAGGAAGAAATACAAAAATTATAAAATAATATCGATCATGTAAATTATCCTTAGAACATTCCAAGCCAGGTGTGTTGGCTCACATCTGTCATCTCAGGACTTTGGGAGGCTGAGGCTAGAGGACTGCCTGAGTCTAGGGGTTTGAGATCAGCCTAGGCAACTTGGCGAGACCTTGTCTCTACAATAAATCAACAAACTAGCCGGGAGTGATGGCGCAGGTCGGTGGTTCCAGCTACTTGGAAGGCTGAGGTGGAAGGATTGCCTGAGCCTAGCAGGCCAAGGCTGCGGTGGCCGTGTGTTGCCACTATACTCCAGCCTGGGTTACAGTGAGACTCCGACTAAAAAAACAAAACACAAAAAATATCCAACATTTCAGGCACCATTCTAAATGCTTGACACCCAATTAATCCTCACAATCACACTGAGGTAGGACAGATGACCACACCCATTTTGTGGGGAAGGCCTGTGAGTCACAAAGCCCATAAGTAACCTGCAGGTGGACCCCTGGTTGGCAGGTGGGGCAGTTGGAACAGGAGTCAGCCGATGAGGCTGCCGGTTGCATCTCAAACATGGTCCCGAATCACCACTGTCTACCACGTCGCACATGCTCTCATTTCACCCACACGAGAACATGATGAGCCAGGGAGCGTCATCTCCAAATGGCAGAAAGAGACACTAGTAACACAACTCGCAGGGCATTGGGCAATTATTAACTGACAAAGGTGCTGAGATTCCACCCAACTGGGAAGATTCAGACTGCAAAGCCTTAGAGAAGAGGAGCGTCAAAATGAAGCTTCTCAACAGCCCTGAAGAGGGACATGTTTTCTGTGGTCCCTAAGAACCTTGCACAGAGACAAATGATTGATCCTATCCCAAGATGAACAGGGCAGGGTGAGAGTCTGTTCTGTTCCCTAGAGGGAATTCCACTCCCTAACACAGTGCGTGACATGGGTGAGGGCACCCTGCACACTCATACTTAATATCTCATCACAGTCATCACGTCTCACAACAGAGGTCACACTTAACAACTCATGGTTTAACACCTCTTTCTCCACATGCTGTAAGCTCTGTTCATTTCCTGGGCTCTTACTATGTAGCGAGCAGGTACTGGTCTAGGCGCCTGAACATGTCTGTCAAAATAAAGACCCTTACCCTTTGCTTATTTAGCTTTGTACCCCTGACACCTAGCAGTATATCTTAGTTCTCAATAAATGTTCACTGAAAAAGTTAATGGATCAATCAGCAGGGGCAGGAAGAAGAAAAGGAAAAAGAAAAACTACAAAGAAAAGGAGATATTTGGGGTTCATGTATTAGCCCCCAGATTTTTATTAAAGTCTTAACATGCTTGTGATTCATAAGGATGATCCTTTTACTATTCAACTCATCTTCAAATGCAGGAGTGCCACCAGATGTATTTCAATTCCAAAAGTAAACTATGATCCAGTTCTGAAAGAGGACGTGTGTTTCAGGACGCAGTACCTGCTTTATTGTTAGACTGGTTTTTTTTTTTTTTTGTCAGATTATATTCCCCAGAGCGCAGCCTGTATTTGTGTTCATTGCTTTCTAAAAGGTGACTTTCCAAGGCAAGTTTTCTCCCAGTAATTAGAGGCATCTATCTTCAAGCTCATTTGTTTGTAGCAGTGAGGTTACAGGCTGCCATGTGCGTTGTTATTGACTCCCTCAATTAGAGGCAATGGCATTTCACCTTCACGCAAAATATTAGTAAATTAACAATCTCCACTTCGCATTCATTTGCGAAATCTGCTCTGCTTGTGATGACGAATGTGACAAGCAGGGAGTAATCAGAACACACTCTGGCAATACCTTTAAGCCTTGCAAGCATCAATTAGAGCTGTGGCCCTGCACCTTACAGTTGAGGTTTGGTTTGTAAATTTCTTTGTTCATGCCACCAGGTGGAAGTCAGCATTGGTAATTGGCAAGAAAAACAAACAGCCCCAACGAAAAAAGAAAAAGCCACAGAAACATCCATTCTCATTTCCCTGAATCTCTCCTATTACCCAATGTCTAGTTTGGACCGAAAAATGAACTCTGGTATTGCGAACAATTTCAGATCACATTTACAACTGTCTCTCATGATCACTTTGACTCAAAGAGCAAGTTGTATTAAACATTTCTTCAGAGTACTAAAAAGACTGCAAAGACATTTATTACTTAAATGTCATGACTGTCTCTTTCAGGCCTAAGGACATCTTAGTTTTAACCCATGAGTGGTCAGGTCACAGGAGCTCTGTGCATGGGCTTCAGTTGATTTACCTAAAATGTATGAGAAATGCCTTATGTACGTTTTATCATGATGGGAATGCCTCTCTTTCATCTGATTCTCTGTGGGGACCCGCAACTCCACTAGGCAAAAATCTTTGGTCTGGTGGGACGGGCCCAAGGACTAAGAGGGTTCTGAGGGATCTGTCTCTGTCCAGTTGCCAAGGAGCTGCTGTGATGTCAGTGTCCTCTTGCATAAAGTGCTTTCTTCAGACGATCTATTCTCCTCTGCGTCTTTTGTGCTTTAATACTGGAATCTGAGGTTGTGCAGACTGTATATTTAGCTGAAACTCCACCTCCAGTGCTCCAGATTCCAAAAACTGTATTCACTAACAATTCAACGTCATCCTTCAGTGGTACACTGAATATCGCTAACCACAAAACCAACTAAACATTTAGGAAAGCATGACTATCTGCGTTAGATCAGAAGGAGCAGAAAGGTGAACACCTCCCATTTCGATGTTACTGCTATTTTTTTTTTTTTAATGACGAGCCCAACCCTTAGGAAACTGTTCTTGTGAAGTCAGAATCTCATTTCTGTGTGTAGCACATTCTGACAAACACACCTTAACTTACAACTTAAATCTATTGTAACACCATGCCAACTCTGTGTTTATAAGTTTGTCCACTGTGTTAGGTTTTCAAAGACAAGAGCAGAGTTGAGAAGAGAAACAAGCGCTCCTTAAAATTACCCGAAGAGTTACTTCAAAATACCTGTTTACTTGGGAGCTACAGAATTCTGCCCGAGGTTAAAACGTACCATCTGTTGTAAAAACCAATTAAGCTAAGAAGAAAGTTGTTGTTTGTTTTTTTTTTCTAAATCATGATGGCTTAAAAAGCCAAATCGGGTCAAAATGGTATCCCCCCTCCCCCCCTCCCCCCCCACTGGTTCTTCGTCCAAAAAGAAAAGCCACTCCAGGTAAAGAGGATTTCCAAGTGAGGGCATGGGTTAGAAGTCTGAACGAGCATTCTCGTCCTGGACAGGCAGCAGTAGAGGGAACTTACCGTCATGATGAGCCCCTTTTCCTGGAAGTATTTAACCAGGGGAGCAGCATTCTGCTTGAAGTTCATTAGTCTCCTTTGGGTCGCTTTTAGGTTGTCGTCTGGACGCCCCTGCTGTTCTGCACGCTTCAGTAATCTTTCTTTGAGCCTCTGGTTAGCACAAGCCAGGAACACCACCAAGTCGGGAGTGCAGATCTGTGGAGACCAGGAGCAAGGAGAGGGCATTCAACACACCGATCACACGAAGGCAATGCAGTGTGTTGTTGAGTATGGGACAAGGCAATATGGCACTTCGCACAATGGTTTGAAGATACAATCTCCAACATTTTTTCATTGTATCTTCACATGAGTAAATTTTTTGAGCATGCACCACAATAACAGATGCATGTATTCCTATGCTATTATAGAATGTACATTGCTTTGTGCACCCTGGAGATCACTACTTAGAAAATGGATTTTGGAAGCCGACAAAGACAAACACTGGGGAAAAGAAACCATATTTAGCAAATGGTTCTAGGAAAACTGGCTAGTCACATGTAGAAGAATGAAACTGGACCCCTATCTCTCACCATATACAAAAATTAACTCGAAATGGATCAGAGATTTAAATGTGAAACCCAAACTATTGAGACTCTTAGACGAATACTTAGGGAACACGCTCCTGGACATCAGAGTAGGTAATGAATTCATAACCAAGTCCTCAAAAGCAAATGCGGCAAAAGCTAAAATTGACAGGTGGGATCTTATCAAGCTAGGAATTTTTTTCACAGCAAAAGAAACCATTAAGAGAGTAAAGAGACAACATGCAGAGTGGAGAAAATATATATTTGCAAGCTATGCATCGACAAAGACCTATCATCCAGGATCTGCAAGACACTCAAAAGAATCAACAGGAAGACACAAATAACTATTAAAAAGTGGGCAAAGGATGTGAACAGACACTTTTCAAAGGAAGACATCTAAGCAGCCAATAAACATGTAAAAAAATACTCAGCTTTACATCAGAAGAATACAAATCAAAACTACAATGAGATACAGCCTCATACAGGTCAGAATGGCTATCATTAAAAGTAAAAAACAAACAAACAAACAAACAGGTGTTGGTAAGCCTCCTACACCATTGGTGGGAATGTAACCTAGTTCAGCTTCTGTGGAAAGCAGAGTGACATTATCTCAAAGAACTAAAAATTGAGCTACCCTACAATCCAGCAATCCCACTTCTGGGAATATACCCAGAGGAGCATAAATCACTCTACCAAAAAGACACCTGCACACAAACAAGGGGAAACCCTCAAAAACCCAGAATTATCTTTTGGAAGGTGGGTAAGTGTTCTAGGAACCCATCGACATCAGTGTACCAGCTAGTGTTGTTGTGAGAGGCTATGTCCATCTTCAGTAAATTTTTTTTTCTCAACGCGTTGGCCCATTTTATGATGGGTGACTTACGAGCGCACCTGCCCACATCACACTGAGTCTTCAGCAGTTTTTGACCAATAATGGCATGATCCCCGAGTCCTACTTGCCCTATTCACCTGATTTTGTCCCAAGTGACTTTTCTTTGTTTCCCCAGATTAAAAAAGCCCTCAAAGGGAAACATTTTTGCCAATGTAGAAGAGGTGAAACAAAAAATGACAGGCGCACTAAAAGGCACCAAAATTGACAAGTTCAAAAACTGTTCTAAGTCACGAAAAAAGTGTCTCAATCGGTGTATTACATCAAGTGAAGAGGACTTTGAAGGTGACTGAAGTTTAAACATGTAAGAACATACAATTTTTTATAAATAAATTCTGGGTCTTTGGGGGCCCTTTCTTGTATGTTCGTTGCAGCACTATTCACAATAGCAAAAACCAGTAACCAACTCAAATGCCCACTGAAAGTAGACTGGATTTTAAAAGTATGGTAGGTATACAGGATGAAATACTACACAGCCTTAAAGAAGAACAAAATCGTGTTCTTTGCAGCAATACGACTGCAGCTGGAGACCATCATTCTAAGTGAACTATCATCGAAGGAAAAAACTGAATACTGCATGTTCTCGCTTATCAGCAGTTCCTAAACATTGGGCAAGTGAGCGCAAAGGGAGGAACAATTGAGCTGGGAATTCTTAGCTGGGAGAGGAAGGGAGGGGGGATAAGGGGGACACAACCACCCACTGGATACCATGTCTACTACCGGGGGAGAAGACTTATTAGAAGCCCAAACCTCACCTGCAAGCAGTTTACTTATGTAGCAAATCCTCATATGTACCCCACAACTATAATAATAAAATAATAATAATAATAATAATAATAATAATAAAAGTACTGGCTAAAAAAAAAAAGAAAATAGACTCTGGAGGCTGGGAGACATAGATTCCAGCTTTTGACCCAGGACTTACCAGCTGAGCGATGGACATATAACCTAGACTTGTTAAAACCCCATGCTCTCATCTCTCAATAGACATCTATGAACCTACCTCTCCGAGTTATTACAATGATTAAATAAGATAAAACACACAGTGCAAACTTGTTCCATGGTTGGTGCTAAATACATTTTAGCCGTGTTGACTGTCTCCCGGTTTTTGTGATTTTGTGTGACTTGGTTTTCCTTTGACTTTTATTTTCAATTTTGTTTTTTTCTTTGCTCACGATTTTTCTTCTCTTCAAACCCCCAAAGTAAGCATGTTTCCCAAGGCTTAGATCATATTTTTCTTTCCTCTCCAGGTTTTCATTCCCTCACTGGCCTTCCACTGTTTTGTTTTCAACGATTACCTTTTCTTGATGGATTCCAAATCTACTTTGTCAGCACTGACTTTCAACAGTCCTATATCTTCAAGTGTCTATGTGTCAGCTCTCTTTATAAGTCTTAATGTTACCTGTGAGTCAGCGAGGCCAAACATTAATCTCAGCACCTTTTCTACCAAAACGAAATTTCCATCCTACTTATTTATCTGCTTACTTATTTCTATGGTAGCAAATCTCCTTTCCTGAATCTCTCAGCAGGAAGCCTCAGTATCATTCTAATACTTACTCATCATCAAAACGTTAATGTATCCAAGCTATCATCATTGCCCGTTGAATTTGTCTTTGAAACATCATCTGGACTCCTCTTCTCCAATTCTCACTACCCTGTGTAAGCACAGGCAGACACTAGAAACAGCGATTAAAAGCAGGAATTTTCGAATCAGGTGGTCCCAAGTCTGAATCCAGGATC
>CAUYQG010290293.1:0-14039 GCA_963574415.1 Tarsius wallacei
GAAGGCGCGTGGGGAAGAGAGGGAAGAGGCGTCCGGGAGGGGACGGGAAGGAAGGAAGGAGGAAGGCGGAGGGAAAAGCAGGGGCCGCGCGGGGGAGCGCGGGGCGGGCCGGGGAGGCGCCCGGGGCGGGGCGGCCTCGGGGCGGGGCGGCGGCGCGGGGGCCGGGCGGGGCGGGGCCGCGGCGCGGGAGGCTGGGCGGGGCTGCCGGGAGCGGAGGCCGCCCGCCCCGCGCGCCCACTCTCGGCCGCGCGGGGCATGTCCGCGCAGTGCCCGCCGCGCGCCGGGCGCTGCTAGCCGCTCCGGTCCCGCCGCCGTGCGCACCTGGCCGCGGCCTGGGGGCCGACCCGGGGGGAGCGCCACGCGCGGGCGGGAGGCCGGGGCGCCCGGCGGGGAGCGCCGCCGTCATGGGGCTGCAGCCCCTGGAGTTCAGCGACTGCTACCTCGACAGCCCGTGGTTCCGGGAGAGGATCCGCGCCCACGAAGCGGAACTCGAGAGGACCAACAAGTTCATCAAAGAGCTCATCAAGGACGGGAAGAACCTCATCGCCGCCACCAAAAGTAAGCGGGGACCCGGGCGCGCGCGGGCGGCGGCGTGGCGAGGCCGGGGGAGCCTCCCCCGCGGGGGGCGGGGGGTCTCGCGCCCGGGGCCGGCAGCCGGGGAAAAGGAGAGCCACGAAGGACCAGCCCGGGAGGCCCTGGGGTCGCTCCCTTTCCCGGCGGCCGGGCGAGTCCCCGTCGGGAGCGAGCCGCCCGGGAGCCCCGCCTGGCCCCCGCCGAGCGCCCCCTCGGAGCGCGCGCTCCCCGCGGGACCGACCCTGGGCTCCCACCGCCCGGGGGCAGGTTTGCTGCAGCCCGAAGCCGCTCGCAGCCTCTTTGAAAACAGTCTTCAGTCTGACTAGTCTGGTCTCCTGACCTCCCAGAAGCACTTTCCTGGGGGATTCTTGGAAACCCTGCTGGGTGTCGGATTTTTCCTTCTCATTATCTGATCTTCCCCGACTGTCTCTTACCAGGTGCCAAACCAGAAAGTCCACCTGGCTTTGTGCTGCTTTCCTCACATTCCTGCCCTCCTTCTGTGCCGAAGAGGGTTCAAAGATTAGGGTTTGGAAGGGTGAGCGGACAGCCTGCCCTCTGCCCAGGCGGGTACTGCCTGAGAATAGGGAATGCCACCCTGGTCAAGCTTGGGGCCTTGCTCCCCTGTTGTGTCTTTTGAAAAATTCGGAAGAAAACGGAAGATACAGAGAAATCAAAGTACTTGGTGTAGCTGAGAAGAGTCTTTCCAGGAGAGAGTGGGCCGCTGCCTGACTAGCCCCTCCTGAGGTTGGCTGTGAGAGCCCCCTTTCCCTCTTAAAAAGATCTGGCCATACAGCAGACAGGGGCCATGTGTAGCCTTGGGGGGATAGGGGGAAGGCCTGTGATTTTAGGGTCTTTATCACTTACCAAGTATCTCAATTCAGTTATTCCCAGCTTGGGAATTTGACCCTTGTACACTTGTTTGCAGACACCACCTCTGGGAAAAATCCCCACGCTTCCCTAATTTTGCCTTCAGGAAGATTAAAACTTACTGAGAGTACAACATACTGTCTCTTGAACCTAGCACCGCGCCGGGCACAGTAAATATTCATTTAACGTATGAGTTGAAAGACATTTCAACGGGAAGAATTTCGTGAGCCATCCCTGTAATTTTGGAAGCAAATCACTCCTCTGGGTGATCTCCAAGGCTCCTTTTGGTTCTGTGACCTCTTTGGTGTTGCAAAATCAGGACTGGGACTCACTTAGGTATTTGCTAGGTTTTAATTCTCTCCTGCTCGAATCAGAAGCGGTACTCACTTTGTTGGGAACATGTGACAAGTGGGCTTATTTGTCATTAGGTCTGTGTGCTGGGCGAGATGTAGGAAGGGGCTGTAAATATAGTGGATGAGCACAGGAGGTGGGGATGGAGTGAACACGAAGATGAGGACTCTCTCCTTCTGCAGTGGGAAGGTAGCTCTGGCTGGGGAGTATACCTTGTGGGCCTGCACTGGCTGTAGTCGCGCCTTCTAGAGCCAGAACGGTGTGGAGAGAGGCGGAGGGCAAGGCCAGTTTGGCCGCTGGTGGAGAGCTATTTCTGTGACAGCATATTAGCTTTCCTGCCAGCAGGACGCAGGCTTCGTGTTCCAGCAGAAGCTAGTGCATCTGGGGGGCCAGCTGTCCACTTTCCTCCCCAGACCGTGGACTTTCTTGAATTAGCGAGTTGCTGTCTTACTCCTTTTCATTCCTGTCCTTCAGCCTAAGAGACATAATTTATCATCATGCTTTTATTTTATTTTTCCGAATTGGAATGCTCACTCTGTCACCCAGGCTGGAGTGCACTGGCACGCTCCTGGCCACCGCAGCCTCGACCTGCTGGTCTCAGGCGATCCTTCCGCCTCAGCCTTCTGAGTTGCTGGAAATACAGGTGTGCTCCACCATGCCCGGCTAATTTTTTGATTTATTGTAGAGATGAGGTCTCACCAAGTTGCCCAGGCTGGTCTCGAACTCCTGGACTCAGGCAATCCTCTTGCCTCAGCCTCCCAAGGGGCTGGGATTACAGGCTTGAGCCACCGTGCCTGGCTTGGAACCATGCTTTTAAAGTGTCTTTTTTTCCATTCAAGAACTCTTGCTGTCCTGGGCATGGGCCAGTGTTGGGTGTCCTGGAGACCAGCTGGGGGTCATGCACTGCTTGTGTCCCAGTGTGCTGTTCCCCCGCCATGCAGGTTGTAGCAGGGTCTCTCAACAGGTTGAACTTGGAAATAAAAGCAAACCTGTATGGAAAAAAAAAAAGTGTCTTTTTTTTTCTTGTTGTATTCGCTCATTTAATTTCTTTCCCAGAAGATGACAGAAACACGTTAGCTCACATGCTTTTGGCAAGTTAGGAATACTCTGGCTTTTCCCCACTTGCTTCATAAAGTTTTCTTCTAGTTCCTGTCACAGATTTAGAGGCCTGGACTTCAGTCAGGAGACCTGAGTTTAATTCTTCTTTGCTGTTAGTGCCTGGCTACATGACAGTTGAGCTGGTCTCATAATTCCTTTGTGTGCAGTTTCCCTGCTCTGCTTTATTTTTTATTTTTTTGAGACAGGGTTTCACTCTTGTTGCCCAGGCTGGAGTGCAGTGGCCTGATCCCTGCTCATTGCAGCCTTGACCTCCTGGATTCAAGGGATCCTCCTGCCTCAGCCTCCTGAGTAGCTGGGACAACGTGGGTGTGTCACCACACCCAGCTAATTAAAAACAAATTTTTTTTTTGTAGAGATGAGGTCTCACCATGTTGTCCAGGCTGGTCTTGAACTCCTGTACTCAAGAGATCCTCCAACCTTGGCCTCCCAAAGTGCTAGGATTACAGGAATGGGCTACTTTGCCTGGTGTGCTCTGCTTCTTAGAAGAATTATTAAAGTTCTGTAGCATTTGAAAACGGCTTGATGAGGTTATTTGAAATTGCAATCTCGGTCAGTTGTTCCTCTAACCAACAGAGCTTTTGTATAACATTGAAGAGTCAAGGGAATCGAGGAAGAACATTAGATCTAATAGAAATAAGAAAATCAGCCAGGTCAGATTGTTTCTGTTTCCACTCGTTTTAAACTTTGTTTTGCAAAAATGGCCATTTGTGCATTACGAGAATTGTGAGCTTAAGTGACTTATGTTTTTAATTGCCCCGTGAGGTGCTGTCTGCATGTACTAAATACTTGTTGAGTTTAGGTAATTTTGATTGCATGCTGCTTTGAAATCTATAAATCTTTTAAGAATTTGGAGTCCTGTGGAACCTGAAGGCTTGCTGCTGAGTTCAATTATATAGCAATCAGCAAATATTGAGCACCTACAGTTTGCTAAACATTGGAATTAGATACAAAGAACTAGTAAGGCACAGGCCTTGCCCTTGAGTTAATTGTCCTGTGGTTGAATTTACTTCAGTCTAAGGAGCATTTTTCAACTCTTTCTGTACAGTGCTAAATTCTTGAAGAAAGAAAGGATGCAGACACACATGTTGCAAGGTTAAAAATACAGTGTTCTAACTTTTCCTGGAATAAGAGTTTGTATGTTAACTTGGAGATGGTTTGCTGGCAGTTTTGGAACTCACTGCATTTTAAGTAAGAAATAGAGGTTTACCAGATGGGGAATGGCTGGGAAAAAAAAAACCCAAGCGCCCAGTTGGGTCGGGGTGGAGATTTCATTTCAGGGAGTAGACAGTGATGAATAGAAAGGTCAGTTTCAGATGATAGAGGGCCTTAAAGACAGGGTTGGGAATGTGGACTTTACCCTGTGGAGACTTACTGAGGGTTTTCAGCAAGAGCCTGACATACTAGAAAGAGATGGCTTGGCAACAGTATTGCGCATTTGTGTGTAGGGTGAGTTCGGAGATAGCAGTGGGGGTGGGGAGGAGCCCCAGAGAGAAGAGTCATTGACTCTTCTGTGGTAGATTTGGAGATCATTCCGTCAATTCAATGAATTCTTTGTTTAGATGCTTTTTTAGTTTTCTCTAACTCCTTTTCTTTCCCAGAATAATCGGTGTCGTCTTTCAACGCAGTTTAAACTTTTGTGTGTCTTTTATGTGCTGTCTGTATAGTTTCAGGTGCTTATGATTCATAGAGATAACATAGCATATTTGCCAGAAACTGCAATAAGCCGCATATACTTTTCTCATAAATTTCAAATTAAGCAGTTCTGAGAAAATAGATCCTGTTCTATAGGGATTTTTTAAAAAAGCAAATAGTCCTTATAGTTATTGAGCACTTGCATAATTATATAAAATGCTCTTTAGGTCAGGCGCGGTAGCACACACCTGTAATCCCAACACTTTGGGAGGCCGAGGCGGGAGGATTGCCTGAGCCCAGGGGTTCGAGACCAGCCTGGGCAACTTGGTGAGCCCTCATCTCTACAGTGAATCAAAAACTTAGCTGGGCATGGTAGCGTACGCCTGTAGTTCTGGTTACTTGGAAGGCTGAGGCAGAGGGATCACCGGAGCCCAGCAGGTCGCCGCTGAGGTGGCCGTGAGCATGCCACTGCTCTCCACAGCCTCTGTCTGGGTGACAGAGTAAGACTCCAACTCAAAAAAAAAAAAAAGCTCTTTGGTAAAACTAGATTCATTCTCTCTCTCTCTCTCTCTCTCTCTCTCTCTCTCTCTCGGGCTCTCATAAGTGAGCCTGTTCTTATCACAGATGTCAAAAGGTTGACGGGGACCTTGTTAGTGGAGCAGGGCCAGGACTCAAATTTGGGTCTTCTGAGACTTGATTTTCATTTTTCTTTTAGGCCTTGGTATTTTAATAACTTTTGCATTGTTTCTCTTAGAAAAACATACAAGTTCCTGTTCGCTGTCTTTATGTTTACTCTTTCAGAGACATATTCCTTTAGGAAAATCCCTCAAGTTGCATTAACTTACTGATATACCGCAGACCTAAAAAAGAATTTTACTGTTTTGTACCCTGAGCCCCAGTTTCCTTTTTTGGAAAATGAGACTGAAGCAGAAAGCCTTGCGGGTTGGATACAGTCGTGTGAAAGTGTTTAGGGCCACAGATGTAAAGGGTTGCATAGACACTTTTGTTGTTCTACCAGCATTCCTTTTCCCCTTCTGACAACCCCGATTATGTTCAGTTTCCTACATTCTTTTCCGAATGACTCAGGGGAAGGCAGTCTGATTAGTCTAACTCAGTAGTTCTCAATCCTAGCTGCTCAATAAAATTGCCTGGGGGAACTGTCAAAAGACTGGTAGTTAGGATTGACTGAACTCTATCTCGGTGATGGTAAGCCCATTTTATGGACTGATAAGAATGAGGATGCCAACCCTGAATTGTGCTCCACATCTTTAAAATAAAAATAAAGGAAAAAACAAAGATTGAGGATGCTACCCTATTCTGGTCAAGGAGATATGATAGGAAGTCTGCTGGAGACTTCAGAAGATTTCCTTTTGCCATGGGGGGAGACTTGAAACAAGATGGCTCTCTGCTGTTCTTCTGAGTTGTCTGGTTGCGATGCCTGGAACCACTGCCCACCATCTTGGGCCTGTGAGTGGTGGCAACTTGAGAGTAAGTGGAGTGGTGATCTCACTGCGTCTGGTTCTTGATGCCATCGTGGGAGCCTTGAGTTGTTTTATGCCTAAAGCCTATGTCTGGACATCTTAAAAGACAGAAGCCAGTTTGAGTTGGGTTTTCAGACGCTTCATACCCTAATTTTGATGAAGTGATAAAATTGTACATTTTGTGCGGATGTACCCGTTAAGTGGGATTTAGAGAGGCATAGAAAATAAAATGCTAGTTTATTTTATTATTTTTTTGTTTTTGTTGTTTTTGAGCTGGGGTCTTGAGCTGGGGTCTTACTTTGTCACCCAGGCTGGAGTGCAGTGGCATAATCACGGCTTACCGCAGCCTCAATCTCCAGGGCTCATGGGATCCTCCCGCCTCAGTCTCCCAAGTAGCTGGGACTTCAGGTGTGTGCCACCATGCCCAGCTAATTTTTCTACTTTTCGTAGTGACAAGTCTCACTATGTTGCCTGGGCTTGTCTTGAACTCCTGGGCCTCAGTGAGCCTCCCACCTTGGCCTCCCAAAGTGCTGGGATTACAGGTATTCGCCACCGTGCCTGGCCTAAAATACTATTTTAAAAAAGTTAACAAATTACAGATATAATTTTTCCTTGAATGGAAAAGAATACTTTCTTTGCCCCAAAGAAGTTAAGGTGGACCCCCTACAGTTTCATCACCTGGGGTAAATCAAACCGTCACTTGAGGTTTTATTACAGTGGTCTGGTCTCTAGAGTGAAGGTGGACTGGCTGTGAAAATAATTACAATCAGACTTGAGCTAGGATGGGGACTCAGGCAGGCTTTAGAAGCTTGAAATGCTTTTACTCGCTGCAGGTGGTCTTTGATGCCACTTAGAATGGTTCCTATTTCAAGTCGGCCACCAGCTGAGTCATGTTTACTTAGAATGTTTTCTTGGCTTATCAGTAATCTGATGTCCTCAGTAGCTTTCTGCCACATTGCCTTTCTCTGTCCTCCCATTTACTGGACTTTCTTTGATCACCTCCTCTGTCGCTGAGATTTTTTGAGGGGAGACCAGGGAGCATCATACACTTTTGGAGGAGGAAGACAGAGAGGAGGGTTTTTTTGGTGCTTACTCTTTAAAATAGCTGGTAAGAGAATATGGTATAGAAGACTGACAGCATAAGCGGGGACACTAGCCTCTCTGGTCCATAGCCAAGTTCAACCACCTACTAACGGAGTAGGTGCTCAAGCTGCTTTTAACCTTTTTTGTATCTATGTTCTTGTCTGTAAAATGGAGGTTATAATACTTCTACCATATTGGGTTACTAGTTGAACTAAATGATTAGTTAATACATGTAAAGTTAGAATAAGCATTCAAAGCAAAGGTGAACAATTGTGACGGCATATTATCTAAATTGCAGATACGTATATGCTCTAATATTAAGGCCCTGTTTTTTTGTTTTTTTTTGTTTTTTTTTTTTAAGTAGGAGTCTCACTCTGTTGCCCAGGCTGGAGTGCAATGGCACGCTCACAGCCACCGCAGCCTCAGTCTTCCAAGTGACTGGAATCAGGCACGCCACTGTGCCTGGCAAAGTTTTTGAATTATTTTAGAGATGGGGTCTCACCATGTTGCCCAGGCTGGTCTCGAATCCTTGAGCAAGGCCCTATTTTTACCTGAAAATGGCTGCTCTGGCCCATAGGCCTGTTATATAACCTTTTAGTGTTTATTCCTCTTTTTTTTTTGAGTTGGAGTCTCACTCTGTCGCCCAGACTGGAGTGCAGTGGCTGCTCCTGGCCACCACAGCCTCGACCTGCTGGGCTCTGGCGATCCTTCCGCCTCAGCCTTCCAAGTAGCTGGAACTACAGGTGCGCACTACCACGCCCTGCTGATTTTTTGATTTATTGTAGAGATGAGGTCTCACCAAGTTGTCCAGGCAGGTCTCGAACCCGCGGGCTCAGGCAATCCGCTCATCTCAGCCTCCCAAAGCGCGGGATTACAGGCTGAGCCACTGAGCCCAGCTGTTTATTCCTCTTAACGGTATATTTGTCCACATCACCCAGTGACCAGGAAGACAGACAAAATTGTCAGACTCTGGAAAGGGTTCCACATTCTCGTAGTTCAGGATGCTGGTGGATCTTGAAAATATGTTGGCAATTCAAAGCTCAGTGGCATCTTGGGAAACTGTTTTCTTGAATTTGTAATACAGAAAGATTTGAAGGCGAAGTAGAAAGTGTCTCTGAGGCTGTTGTAAAACAAGTAAGCAATCTACAGCTGAGAGTCAAGCAGTCCCCAGCAGGCCTCTCGGGATTGATAAGGAAGAGCTGATGACCTAGAGTGAGTTCTGCTCAGGGTACTGACATGACAACACCAAAGACTGGAGCTTTCAGAGGCTTAAAATTATAGTGATACTTTTTGAGGTCATTAACTCCAGCGTTAAACATGCTGGAAACTCTAACAACTTAATGGACAGTGCTTGTATTTGCTAGGGTAAATTTACATGAGGAAAATAAGACAGCAAGAGACATCCCCTAAGAGGGATTTTCCTAAGAGCTATTAGGTAATCCTATTCTCTACAAAAGAATCCTCAAAGTCCCTTGGGCAAAGAAGCTGTTTTGAATTCTGTGTCTTCAACAGCTGTTTATCACTACGTAGACATACATTTTTTTTTTTTTTTGCTTCAAAAGAGAGGCAAGAATTATGAAGGATATAAAATATTGAGTGGGTTACCATAACCATAAACTGCTGGGTTACCATAAACTATGCTTTAGGTGATTGTTGAGTCTGTTGCCAGTAAATAGGTAAACTGTTTACATTTATTAACTGTCGTTAATAAAAATATGGTGCCTTTTGTCACTTCTATAAAGTTTGATGTTAGAAATATAGCTATTAGGACAGTGTTTTAGGGGATCCAGTGTTGTCTAGAATTGCCTTTTACTTTCTATGTCTTGTTTAAGGGAAACTTATCTGGTCAAGTTTGCTTTATTTTAGGATTTGTATGAGAGTGTTTAGAAATTTGTAGATTATAATCCTGATTAAGAGTGTCTTGGATGTTTTAATTACATTTGAAAAATGTTTCATGATACTGAAAATGTATATTATTTATTTATTTATTTGAGTTGGAGTCTCACTCTCTCTCCCAGGCTGAAGTGTGGTGTCATGCTGGCAGCCAACGCAGCCTCGACCTGCTGGGCTCAGGCGATCCTTCCACTTCAGGCTTCCAAGTAGCTGGAACTACAGGCGTGTGCTACCACACCCGGCTAATTTTTTGATTTATTGTAGAGATGAGGTCTTGCCAAGTTGCCCAGGCTGGTCTCGAACCCCTGAAGTCAGGCAGTCCTCTCACCTCAGCCTCCCAAAGTGCTGGGATTACAGGCTTGAGCCACCGTGCCCAGTGAAAACGATATAATTTAAATAATTTTAGTAGTAGCCAACTTTTATTAAGCATTTACTATTTGGTTTACTTTGTGCTAAATTCAGCACAGATATTATATAATGTTAGGCATTACTCGATGAGGTGTGTCATTTAGCACATTTCATTGGTTGGGAAACTGAATTTAGATTCAAAGCTTGTCCATATCATGTAGTCGGTCATTGATGGAGCTGGAGTGTGAGCCAGGTTTGTCTGACTCCAAAACCCCTAACTATAAGAACAAGCAGTTTCTGCAGAGGGATGTCACCTTGATCATCTGCTGGGGAAGTGATGATAACTCTTGGTTATCTGGGATGTGTGCACCTTTGATGATCTGATTAGGAGAATATCCTTTTTAGCGCAGTACAATGACTGTGTTTTAAAATGTAATTTTAAGGCACCCCGGGATCATTACTATCACTAAAACTGATGACTAATTTGTATTGTGAGCATGGTATAGACATTCAGAGGTGGGGCTGTTTTAGCACCCAGACCTCTACTCTCTCTGTCTGTCTGTCTTTCTCTCTCAGTCTCCATCTCTCCTCTTTTTTTTCCTCCCTCCTCTCCTCCCCATTCTCCATCCTACACTTTGTTACTCAACTTTTAACTTGCATCTTAGTTTTAGGCTTCTCATCCTTTAAAAAGTTTGAGGTACTTAGAAATATAAAGCGATATAAAGTCTCATAATCAACGTCTATGTATTTGCCCCCTAGTTTAAGAAAAGCTGCTTGCAGGCCTGTTCTGCTCTCTAAGGGGTAGGAACCATCTCAGATACAGTATTTATTGTTCCCAGGCATTTTGATAAAGCTGTGCCCATCCTTAAGTAGTATACAGCATGTTTTGCATGGTTTCAGACTTTATATAATGCTTTCATACTACTTTTTTTTTTTTTTTTTGAGTTGGAGTCTCACTCTACTGCCCAGGCTGGAGTGCAGTGGCACACTCACGACCACCCCAACGTCGACCTGCTAGGCTTCCAGCGATCCTTCCACCTCAGCCTTTCAAGTAGCCGGAACAACAGGCGTGCGCTACCACGCCCGGATAATTTTTTTATTTATTGTAGAGATGAGGTCTTACCGAGTTGCCCGGGCTGGTCTCGAACCTGTAGGCTCAGGCAATCCACTCGCCTCAGCCTCTCAAAGTGCTGGGATTACAGACTGAGCCACCGAGCCCGGCTATTTTTTTCTTTTTAACCTCTGAGCACTGTAATTGTGAGAGTCATCCATGTGGTCACATGTAGCTGTATTTCATTTAGTTCAACCTCTTTTTCAAGTGGCATTTGAAAAGACTTTGTTAGTTCATGTTCTGTGGTGATGCACCTTCTATTTCTGCTTTTTTTTTTTTTTTTTTAAGTTTCAATAACTTTAGAGGTACAAGTGGTTTTTGGTCACCTGGATGAATTGTATAGTGGTGAAGCCTGGGTTTTTAACGTACCTGCGGCCTGCCTGGTGTAACATTGTACCTGACAGGTAATTTTTCACCTTCCCACTCTCCTTCTGAGTCTCCGTTATACCGCAGCGGATGCCTTCAGAGACCCATAGCTCAGTTCCCACTTATAAGTGAGAACATGTGGTACTTGGTTTTCCATTCCTGAGTTATTTCATTTAGGAGAAGTCTCCATGCATTTTTTTGATGGTAGACCAATAAATACATTTAGGGAATATTCATGGTGAAAGCCTTATTGTAATTTATTTTGAAATCCTTAGAGCACTAACTTTGAAAACATGAATGAATCCATGAATTTCAAAGACATTTAATACATTTTCTTTTTGGTATTGTATGTTATCAGCTCAATGTGGATAATCAGAGTAACTCAGTTCACATCTCATGACTGTAAGAAACAACTGGTCTGAGTCAGAAATACAAACATCTGTAAAGCCTTTTTGCTTTATTGAAATGAGACTTCGGAGTGTCAAGTGAACAATGGCATCTGTATTCATAAATGTAGTGCACAGGAAGAATGCTGGTTAATGTCAGGCTAGTGGGGTCAGAGGAACATGAATTTCAGGCCAGGGTCGGGTGATATCTTGTAGTAAGCCTCGAGGCAGACAGGAGTTGCAGTCGGCTTCCCTCACGTCTCCTCATGTAAGAACGTACTTGGTAGACTCGCCAAGGGGATGCTTCTGTGTTGAGAAAGCCTTGACACCCTGTTTAAACAAACACACACACACTGAAAACCCCTGACACTTGACATTCTCAGGGCAGGCATCTCTGTAGACTCCGAGATGGACCGAAATCACGCCCCAGATTGCTGCCACTGCTAAGCCCAACTCCCTGGTCCAACTAGAATTTCCTCCCTGTCTTTTCTGAGGAAGATGTTAAGCCGGTGCCACTTAATATGTCAATGGTGAGTAGGATGCTTCTCACTAATTGACCTGTTCACCCACAGGCACCTTCTGCCCCTGGCATCATTACTCTCTGGTAGCAAGTCCTGGTGTGGGGTGTGGCTGGAGGAACGTATTTGGCCAGAGCAGTGTTACCTCAGATCTTTTTAATTTAAAAAAAAAAATTTTTTTTGAATCAGTCTCACTCTGTCGCCCAGGCACGATCATGGCCACTGCAGCCTCAATCTGCTGGGCTCAGGCGATCCTTCCTCCTTGGACTCCTGAGTAGCTGGAGCTACAGGTGCCTGCCACCATGCCGGGATAATGTTTTGATTTATTGTAGAGATGAGGATTCGCCAAGTTGTCCAGGCTGGTCTCGAACCCCTGGACTCAGGCAATCCTTTTGCCTCTGCCTCCAAAAGTGCTGGGATTACAGGCATGATTTTAAAAAATTTTTTTAATTTAATTTTTTATCTTTTAATTTTTTAATTGTTTCAAGAGCTTTAGGGAGTACAAATAGTTTTTTGTCAGGGCTTTAAGTCTACCCAGTGTCCCTCTTTTTTTTTCATTTTTATTTTAGTTTCGGCGTACACATGCATGTTTGTTACATGGACTTGTTGTGTAGTGATGGGGATTGGGTCTCGGGCAGCCCATTCCCCAGGTAGTGAATATTGTGTCCTACCTCAGGTCTTAATACAAGATGCTTAATGGTCTCTTAAAAAGAAAAAAAAAAAAAAGGGCTGGACGTGTTGGTTCAGCCTATAATCCTAACACTTTGGGAGGCCGAGGCGGGAGGATTGCCTAAGCCCGGGGGTGCGAGACCAGCCTGGGCAACTTGGTAAGACCTCGTCTCTACAATAAATCAAAAAATAAGCCTGGTATGGTAACCAGCTGGTGTGGTTCTAGCTACTTGGAAGACTGAGGTGGAAGGATCACTGGAGCCCAGCAGGTCGAGGCTGTGGTGGCTGCGAGTGTGCCACTGCACTCCAACCTGGGTGACAGAGTGAGACTCCACTCCAACTCAAAAAAAAGAGAGTGCTTTTTTTCTCTGACTGTAAAGTTGGCTCCACCCTGTTAGCTGTGTGACCTTGGGCAAGTTCCCGAAAGCCCTCAGTACCTGGCTTTTTCTGTATCAGTGAAAAGGCCATAGTAAGAACTCAGGCTCACTGGGTGGATGGTGTTTCATCCTCACATTACATATTAGAAGATCTTAGAACTCTTGCCTGGCTGTGATAGGTGCCATTATTATTATCATTCAAAGAACTCTGTCTTGACTCCCTTTGGCTAAACTTGAGCACAGTTGAAGCTTTACCAGTAGTGATAGTAGAAATAGTCTGTGAACGCATGTTCTTTTTTCTTTCAGGCTAACAATATTTTGAAGGGTGGTGCTGAGTATAGGCCTCTCATTTATTTAGTGGGAGAAGCCATCTGTCACAGTGTATTGAAATCTAACATATTCCTGTAGACCTTTGCTTGAAAGTTTTGGGGACAAAAGCAGAAATAAAAGGAGGTTGGAGTGTCACTGACATGTCATTACATTTATTTGAGAATCTGTCAGGTAGTACTTCTGTCACTCTGACAGAGAGTTTTGTGTTTTGTTTTTGTTTTTTTTGAGTTAGAGTCTCACTCCTTCGCCCAGGCTGGAGTGCAGTGGCACGCGCGCTCAGGACCACTCCAGTGTCAACCTTCTGGACTCCAGCGATTCTTCCGCCTCAACCTTCCAGTAGCCGGAACTACAGATGTGCTACCACGCCCAGCTATTTTTATTTTATCATAGAGATGAGGTCTCGCCAAGTTGCCCGGGCTGGTCTTGAACCTGCGGGCTCAGGCAATCCTCTCGCCTCGGCCTCCCAAAATGCTGGGATTACAGGCTGAGCCACCCAGCCTGGTCTTATTTTTATTTTGTGAAATGCAAGTCAAAGGCAGCACAACCAAGACATTAAAGATCACGGTCTTTGGAGTCAGGCTTACTTACTGTGTGACCTTGGGTAAGGTGCTTAACTTCCCTGTGCCCTGATTTCCTTCTCCATAAAATACGGATAGTAGTTAAATGTTTAAAATGTTGTTGGGATTAAATTAATTATTATTTTTTATTTTTTTGTTTTATTTTTTTGAGTTAGAGTCTCACCCTGTTGCCCAGACTGGAGTGCAGTGACTGCTCCCGGCCACTGCAGCCACGACCAGCTGGGGCTCCGGCGATCCTTCCGCCTCAGTCTTCCAAGTAGCTGGAACTATAGGCGCATACTACCACACCCGGCTAATTTTTTGATTTATTGTAGAGATGAGGTCTCACCAAGTTGCCCAGGCGGGTCTCGAACCCGC
>CAUYQG010290296.1:0-12511 GCA_963574415.1 Tarsius wallacei
AAGCCTACTTAGTCATGGTGGATGATTTTTGAGATGTGTTGTTGGATCCCATTTGCTAGAATCTTGTTGAGCATGCTTATATTTATGTTCTTTAACGACATTGACCTGTAGCTCTCTTTCTTTGGTGGATCTTTACCTGGTTTGGCTATCAGAGTGATGTTAGCTTCATCAAATGGTTTGGGAAGAGTTCTAACTTTCTTGATTGCCTGGAATACTTTCAATATCAGCTCCTCCTTGTATGTTTTATAGAATTTTGCTGGAAACCTGTCTTTTCCAGGGCTTTTTTTTTTTTTTTTTTTTTTTTTTTGGTGGATAGTTTTCTTATGACGAAGTTTAATTTCCTGGGTAGTTATTGGTTTACTTAGGGTCTCAATTTCTTCTTGTTTTAAACTTGGGAGGTTGTGTGCTCTCAGAAAGTCCTCCATTTCACCTAGGTTTTTGAGTTTGTTTTTGCACAAGTGTACATAGTAATCTCTGATAATCTTTTGTATTTCTTTGGGGTCAGTTGTGACTTCATCTTTTGCATTTCTGATTGTGTTTATTTGAACTTTTTCTCTCTTTTTCTTGGTCAATCTTGCCAAGGGTCCATTAATCTTCTTTATCCTTTCAAAGAACCAGCTTTGTTTCACTGATTTTTTTCTATGATATTTTTGTCTTCTATGTCCCGTACTTGTGTGTGTTTATTTTGGTGATCTGAATTCTTCTGCTGAAGTTAGGGTTTTGGTGATCTTGTTTTTTCAGTTTTCTTAGGTGACTTGTTTGTCTGTTAACTTGTTATCTTACCATTTTCTTCATATTTGCTCATAGAGATATGAATTCCTCTCTTAGTTCTGTTTTCATGGCATCCCAGAGGTTTTGGTAAGATAGTTCTTCATTTTTATTTGTTTCCAGAAATCTTTTAATTTCTTCTTTGATTTCCATGTTGATCCAGGACTTGTTCAATATCATGCTGTTTAGGGTCCATGTCTTTGTGGGTTTTGTGGGAACCTCATGGATGTTGATATTTATTTTTATTCCACTGTTGTCCGAGAAGGTTCATGACAGTACTTCAATCTTAGGAAATTTGTTTATACTTGATTTATGGCCAAAGATAAGGTTGATCTTGGACTACATTCCATGAGGTGATGAATAGAACTTATAATTCGTTGTTTTTGGTTGGAGTGTTCTGTAGGTATCTATTACTTCCATTTGGCCAAATGTCAAGTTGAGGTTCCAGATCTCCTTGTTGAATTTTTTCTCAACGATCTATCTAGGGTTGACAATGGGGTATTAAAGTTCCCAACTATGATAGTGTTAGAGTCAATATCTTTTATCAGCTTACTTAGCAGTTGCTTTATAAAAGCTGGTGCTCCTGTGTTTGGTGCATATATGTTTAGGATGGATATTTCTTATTGATGAATTGAAACTTTTCTCATTATGTAGTGTCCTTCTGTTTCTTTTTAAATTTTTGATAGATTAAGTCTGATATTAAGACTATGACTCCTGCTTTCTTTTGCGTTCCATTCTCCTGAAAATTTGTTTTCTATCCTCTTTGAGTCTGTGAGTGTTCCTTCTGATGAGATGCATTTTCTGAAGACAGTATATTGTTGTATCATGTTTCTTTATTCAGCTTTCCATTCTATGTCTTTTCAGTGGTGTATTTAGTCCATTCATATTCAGGATGATTATTGAGATGTGAGAGTTTATCCTTGTCATGAGGCTTTTATAGACTTTATTGTTGTTTGTTTACTTATTTGTTTGTTGGTTTTCTTTTGATTTGGGGTTGATGTATATGTTTGTTTTCAATCTTGCAGTTATGATGCATGCTTTATTGGTTCTTTGTTTTCTTGTGTTCTTGGGAGGAATGTGATTATTCTTTTTTTTTTCTTTCTTCTGTGCTTAAGACCTTCTTAAGAGTCTCTTATAGAGTTGGTCTGGAGGTGGTATACACTCTTAGGAATTGAATGTCTGGGAAGAATTTTAATTCTCCGTCACTGATGAAACCTAGCTTAGCTGAGTTGGAAATTCTTGGTTGGAGTTGTTTATCTTTGCTTATTTTGAAGATTGGGCTCCAGTTTCTTCTAGTATGCAGGGTTTCTGTAGATAAGTCTGCTGTTATTCTAATTGGTCTTCCCTTGGTAGGTAGTCTGTTTTGTCTTGCTGCCTTTAGAATGTTTTCTTTTATACCTACTTTGTGTAAACAAGTTACTATGTGTCTAGGAGTTGGTCTTCTAATTTGATGCCTTGCTGGGGTTCTCTGTATCTCTTGTGTTAGGATTGTTGAGTCTCTGATGAGATGCAGGAAGTTTTCTTGAATGGCCTCTTAGATTGTTTGTTCCAGGCTGCTCTCATTTTTCTTATCTGCTTCAGGGATATCTATCAGTCTTAGGTTTGGTCTCTTAATATATTTGCACATCCCCTGAAGGCTTTGTTCTGTCTTTTTAACAGATTGAGTTAGTTTCAGATTTGGTCTTCAAGTTCTGAAATTCTTTCTTTTGCCTTGTTAATTCTGCTTTCCATGCTTGTCAATTGATTGTTTACTTCATTTACTCTATTCTTTATAGTTTGCATCTCAGTCATTAGTTCTTTCATGTTTTTTGTCTTGCTTTTCTTGGTTCTTGTTCATCTTTTCCAACATTTCTTGATCTCTGCATTTGTGGTCCAGTCAATCTGGCTCTTCATTGTTTGAGTTCTGAAGTCTGTATATTCATGAACTATCCTCTTTGGACTTTGTGTGGTGCCTGTGGTTCTTTGATTTTTCTTCATTTGCAATGGGTTTTTCTATTTTCTTTACTTCTGTTGGTTAGCGAGCCAGAGAGTAGTTTTCACTTCTTTTTGCTCAACTCTCTCTTCTCCCTTGAATAAACCCTCTGGAATCATTTGTTTTTGGAGCCAGGTTGGAGCAGGGGAGCTATGTTACTCCCTTGTACATTTGAGATTTGAATGAGGAGTGCTGGGGGCTGTTAGGATTCAAAAACTGTCTGATGATTACAATGTTTGCTGATTGGTGTATAGGTACTAGGGGTCCACTTCCCATCACCTTCCAGTATGTTCATACAATGGGAGCATATGTAACTCCCCTGGATACAAAATGACATGAGGGAAGGGAAAGGAGTTAATAAAGAGAGAATGTGGAGGCGATGACAATGCAGAGAACAAAGAAGAGAAGGAAAAAGATACAAACCAACAAACATGGAGACAAGCTAAAGAGAGAGAAAAAGAAAGTGAGAGAAAAAAACCCAAACCCAAACAAACAAAACAAATCAAAATGAAAAAAAAAAAGAAAGAAAGAAAAAAAAAAAAAAACAGCACACAAACAAATGAAAATCCAAAGAAACTAAAACCAATAATTTGAGGGAATTTTCACACTCATATATCCCATATTGGAAAAGAAGACTAAGAGAAGGGGTAAGACAGAGCAAAATGCCCACTCCTAAAAAGTATTTTTTTAAAAAGTAGGTAGAATCACACAGATGCACAAATTTTTAAAAAAGCAAAAACTTATATAATCCTTGAGCACCCTCTTTTGGCAGTTTCAAGACTTCTGGTTCCTTGTAGCCATGACCCAAGCACTGCTTCTCTTAGTTCGCTGTAGAGAGGAGGAGTTTTGGAAGGGAGGAGTTTCTGTTTTCTAAATCTGTCCCACTGTTCACCCCTTGTGGTTGGGGAGAAGCTGGAAGGTGCCCTTAGCTGATCTGCCAATGTTTAACCCTTTCCATGTGTGCTGATCAGAATGTTGCCCACCTGAGTCACACATCTCACAAATCACTGGGGAAAGAGTGCAGGATCACTTTAAAACTCACTGCCACTCGTCTGCTATGAGTTGGGGTTGGGTTCTTAGGTTGCAGCACAGACCGCAAATGCTTCAAATCTAGTCCCCTGTTCACCCTTTGCAGTTGGAAGAAGACTGTGAACTGCCCCCAGCTGGGCTACTTATGTTCGGCTCTCTCCATACATGTTGCTCAGAATGTTGCCCACCTGAGTTACATAGCTCACGGATCATTGGAAAAAAGGGTGCTGGGCTACTTTAAAACTCACAACAACTCATCCACTGTGATCTGGGGCTGGGTTCTTCAGCTGCAGGACTGCAGTGGCAGATTGCAAATGCTCAGTTGGGGATGGGGCACCTGGGTCTCCTCAACTGGGACTCTAAATTAATATTTTAATTAGCACAGATGCCAGTCATTTGGTCCTGGCCATCTATGTTGAAATATAAAGTCTTATTTTAATCAAAAGTTACTAAAGGTTAATTCAAATTATCGATATAAAAAGTTAACTATAAAATGGTAAAAACAAAAGAAAGCAGAAAGCAAAGAAAAGGTGTAAGAAAGTTGTTGTTTAAAAGTATGTTTTTGGTATTGAAGGCTATATAGGAAAGAGAAATGATTTTGTGTAAGAAGGGATTTTGCATGGTAAATATTTGTCCTATGATAAAATGGCGGGTTACTTGAAAAAAAGAAAGTATAGGACAAAAATAAAAGGTTCAAGCATGTCAAAAAATGGTAAGTGTATGTTGAAAAATAATATGTGTAAGAGTTGTGGAAAGAAACATGTGAAAGGAATTCTGTGAACAATCAAGTTTACAAAAATTTTAGTTATTTATACGAATTACCATTAATATCAATTACACTAATGCTAGGCCAAAATTATACCCAGGGACCAGAGCATGAGCTTCTTAATTAACAATTTCCAAAAGAATTTTCCCCTATGTACAACAGAGGGGAGAAGGGAGAGACAAATTAAGTTAGCCCTCCTGCCCCCTTGTTTGTTGGTTTTCATTGTTTAAAATCTCTATTTTTTTTTAACTTTTAAAAATCTTTTGACCGTCACTTTGACTAAATAAGTAATTCTTATATTGGTCTGTAATCCTGTGTTATAACATTATGCTTTTTAAACCTTTAATACTCAAACTCTTCAGGCTATCAGATTAGTCTCTCTGGTAAGAAACAAAAGCTTTAGGAACCATAACTACCCCATACCTTTCTCCTGAACTGTGTGCAGACAAGGTAAATTGTTTTTGTCACCTACCAAACTTATAATCAGCAATAGTGCTTTTCAGTGCCAAATTGCTAATGACTTAAAATCTCCTTCCAGACATGAAGTTTGCTAATCCAATATAGAATAGATAATAAAATGACCTTTTTGTTTAAAGTATCACTAATTATTTTTGTCAAACTTTCAGGTAATATTTCCCCCATCTAAGGCAGAAGGCCAATATCACTCCTCTAGAGTGGAGGTTACCTGGGATCCACCCTCTTTAGCATAGCAATCATTGTGAAGGTATATTAGAGCTATCCTAATTGGTATTGTCTCTCACCTATACCACCTGTTTTAAATTCACTTGTTAATTATTGTTCCTTGCAATTTAAACTACAGCCTAACTACATGTCTCCAAACTAATGTTTTTAATTTTTTACCTTAAGACTTTCTCAAAGTAGCTGTATTTCCTTGTTAAAATCATTATTAAAAAACCTCTTATAAACTGCCTATAAATTCTTATCACAAAATTCAAAGAAACTTGAAGACAAGCAGCAAGAATATTCACATATGGACTAAGGAATTCATTGGTGCTACAGTAAAAACTGCCTAAACTTCTGTAGTGAGTGTTAAGACACTGAGGTAACTATAAATCAAAGCCTCAATATGTTGTAACAGCAGCTATAATGGTCTTTATTAAAGTATATTAGTTCTAATAGTATATGCATGTGCATGGTGCTTTGTATACAGATACTAAGGATATTTAACTCTACTGGGACCTCTCATCCTCTCCTCTTACTCTAGACAGGTAGGGACATCTCTATGCCCCTATCCAGTATGAAGCAGTTACAGAAGACTGACCTTCATCCCTGTTCCAAGGTAAAAATAAGAATATTTTAAAATAACAAAAGAGGGACATGAAAGGACATAAGATGGAGTCACTATACCCAATGAGCAGCCATTTTAACATTGCTTAGCTTTGTCATGTTTATCTAGCAGTTCACTTTAATTTACCCTTTACACACTAGCCAAGGACAGAACCAGTTTCTCAGAGGTGGCTATTAATAATTGTTTTACAACCCCTCCCCAGTTTGTTTTGTACTAATTAGCTCTTCTATTTCAAGTTTTTGTCTTCACCCATAAGACCCAGGTTAACCTAATCAGCCCTTCAGGACCTTCATGACACAGACCCTATTAACATAGCAACAGTCATGTGACTAGCCCACCCATCTGCCTGCTGTCCATCACCTGATGTTAATACCTGTGCTTACCAGCTCTGCATGATGGTGTGGAGCAGACCACCACCCAATCACCTTAATGACCTGGCCCCATCAAAGCAAAAGTTTAAAAGGCATTCAACTTCAAACAGCAGTGGAAATTGTTTTGTTAAGCACAAGCCAGGCCATGTGTTCTTTGAGCTATAGCCAAACCATAGTTTTCTAAGTTTTGGCCCCCTCCCCTACCTTGGAGAAGTGACTCTACTCTCACTCTCTCTCTCTCTCTGTCTCTATCTCTCTCTCTCTCTGTCTCTCTCTCTCTCTCTCTCTCTCTCTCCCTCTCTCTTTCTCTGTTATGCTAAACTCTGGGGTGTTCACATGACTCTTTGAGCTATGGCTGCCATGTTTCCTAGCTTTGGCCCCCTCCCCTACCTTACGGAGGTAAATCTCCTCTCTCTCTCTCTCTCCCTAATTTACTTTTTAAATAAACTATATTTTCCAATCTAACTTATGTGAAATTCTTTGTATCTTTTGTGTGCACTGGATCACAGAGACTCCTTTTGGGTCTGACCTAATATTTTGGTGGCCCCGCTGGGACTGTGACCTAACAAAAATAAAAGACAAATACAATATAGTACTACTCATCAAGAAATCAACTAATAATTGTTACAATCCTAAGCCAGTATTAAGCTTTGCCATGAATTGTGCTTTAATACATTTTAAAGGGATTTCACTGCACCTCTTTAGCTTATTTACATATTTTGAAAACTTCTTAGATGGTGGGTTATTTCATTTCTATTGTAACTAAACTGAAGAAATTGCTAAAATAATATACTTAATTATAGACTTCAAACTTATTCATTTTTAGTATCATAGTACAGTCTGGATGAGCAGTGGTCAATTCTACATAATTTAAAAATAGGCTATTGGCATTTTTATTAGTCATTTCAAACATCACCGAGGGATTTACTTGCTCTTGTGAACTTGTGTCTACTTCATTACTTGCTCTTGCTTTTGTTAATTTTATTCAGTATATCTTGGTGATTGCAATTCTTGCAACCTGTGTAAGGCTGGGAAAATATATAACCTGATGGTGGCTCAGTTTTGTCATCTCCGAAATGGGGAAGAAAGTATGAGATGATCGGTTAGTTGAAGAGATAAATGAGGTAGTGAGTAGCATAAGACATGCTATTATCATCATAGTTCTATCTCTTGACTTTGCTTTTTGATATTTGCCAAATATACTTTCTTGGATAGTTCTTCCTTAAACTTTTGACTGATCCATATCTGTGTACTTGTGATTCTTTGGCTCTGTAACTCACATATTCTGCAAACAATTGAAGAAAACTGACTATATGCAGGCATTTGTGTAATGTATGTAGAACTAAAAATGATTCTGGTTGTTACTTTTCCTATGATTAATTTACTCATTAAATGATAATTCAGTTTTGAATTCAAAATGTTCTGAATTCAGTATTTTAGAAAATGAGGATAGGACATCTGTCTTTGCTCTGAATGTATTTCAACTGGTGAGATGTTGGAGATTTAAGTGTTATGTGACTAAGTAACACAAGGTTAAATGTGAATAAATAACCCTTTTAGCTCTCAAGATTCAAATATATATGTGTGTGTGTGTGTATGTGATAATTATTTTTAAATTTTTGTTTTCCCCCATGTGATGTGTCTCTGTTTTTTTCGCTATGGCTAGTGTTATAGACCTCTCAGATCCCTGTTATCAGTCCTCTCATTTCCAATATTCATATCCAACATAGCTACATAGTCAACAGAATGTAGGTCCAAATCATGAGTTATTATTTTGAGGGGTTCAAATGAGAGAAAGTCAGGAAGTTTTGTATCTCAGGAAGATTGGCAGCTATATTTAGTACAAATGTAATTATCATGAGCTTCTATGGAATTACATTTAAGATTACTATCTAGCATGTTGAAGAGTAAACTTTCTATGTGGGTAAAAGATTCTTTTGGAGGAAGAAAAGGCATTATTTAGATATCTCATTTCTAACAAAATATTTGCCTAATTGCCTGTCATACTGTCCAATAACACAATTTGGAATATAGATTTGAAGCAAATTTTGTCTTTTAATATTTCTCCAAATAAACATATTCACATTATATGTTAGAGTAACTGAGAATTAAGTGTCTGCTTTACATTATCTTGATAACTATCCACTTTTCAATTTTACATACATATATCTCTGGACTGAATTTGTGGCCACAAGGTTATCTTATATTCTAGTCATCACTGCATGCCTATACAAGATCCATGCTTCTTATTAGATTCCAGCGTACAAGGACACAAAGAGGAGAGAAGGAACAGACTCTAGACTCCTCTTTCACCTTGGAAGTCATATATTATTGTTCTGCTTACATTCTTTACCCCACCTAACTTGCCTTGGTTTTGTGCCCCAACCTACCAAAAGAATGTACTTTTGTTCTGAGTGGTTGATGCTCATTTAAAAAAAAAATTGATATTTTTTTCTAAGTAAGAAAGAAGAATAGACATCTGGAGACAAACTAATCTCTGATACATCTTTATAAAGTTTTGGAATATGTAGCAATTCAGTTTTTCCTGGTGACACGTGAACTTCACAAATTATTCACTTGGTATTCCCCAACCTATTGTAGGCAAAAAAGAAAAGAAGAGACAGATAAAGAGACATTGCTTTAGCAAAGCTTTGTTATAGTTTTGCTAGATTTATGATTGCATGTCTGATGAAAGAAAAATTCCACTGAAATTTTAAGAGTTCTGAAATGCAAGTTAATAATAGTGTTGTTGAATCTTATATAATTGCAGCATAAAACAATGCCTTAAATAGCTATTATGCACATACTATTAAAAAAAACCGTCGCAAGTGCTTATGTTATAAACTTGAAAACTGAATGCCCATCTAAAATTTTCTCTTGGAAAGGAAACCTGCAACCTCAAAGTTGTAGGACAGCAGTACTTTTCTCTTTGTAATAAATAACAAGGAAGACAATCTGTGGCAAATGAATATAAAAGTGCTTTGCCTTCCTGGACCACTGTCAACATTGACACCCATTTTGCCAATTAAAAAAATCCAAATGAGATATAAAATAATTAATCATAAACTACATTAATATGAACTTAAAGTCTATACTTATTTTCTTAAAAATTAACTAAGGAAATGAAGAAAATATTAATGCAATATATAATGTAAATGTGAGTTCCTCTTTGGAGATTCTTAAATCTTGCAGGCTGTTACCCTAGGGAAGTGGGTGATGGAATTTTAAAAGCTAGAGAATAAATTGACAGCCTTGTAATTTTCTGAGCGTGCTACTTAAGTGGTAGTAATTATTTTAAGAGATTATCATGAAATGTATGGAACTTAAAGGGAACCTAATGATTAACCATCTGTCTATAAATGTACTGTTCTTTAGATGTGAAGATGTTCTTTTCACTCGGTCTCAGCAGTCAAGACACATCTTTACTACCTATCTCTTTTGGCTGTCACTGTTCCATATTGGCACACAAGGTGAAGAGCTTCTTGGATTTAGACCATTGATCTTACTATCCTGTGAAAGATGAAGGAGGATTTCAAAACTTCATCTATGAGTGTCCCATTGTCTTAGGGCTGGCCAATTTTTAGGTGTGTTAACCACAACTACCTAGTAGTTGTACAGTCTCTTTATTTATTTTACAGATATAAAAATATAAATAGAGATCGTAGTTATAGTGGTCTGAGAATACCATACATCAAGTTTTCACAGTGATGTGACATTTTCATACTCAAAATTGCAGCCTAACTTTCCCTTGCAATTATATTTCTTATTCTAAAGAATATTATCTAATGTTTACCCTACTCTACAACTTTGACAATGAGTTTCAGCCCAAATAAATGATGTTTTCTTGGTGACTTGGTAGAATGTTAGAATTACTATTTGCCGACCCCTCACCCTGAGCTAAGTATGATAAATACAGTAATACTGAAAGTTAACTACTCTTCTTCTTATTTTCAGGAGGAAAATTGGGACACAATGAAGTTAGATAATTTGTCCAATTTAGGAAATTAGACAATTCTACTTTGAATCAAGATCTGTCTGACATTGTAGACCCACACAGATTTTTTTAAATGGGAGGTTTTGGTATTGAGGACACTTTAGAAGACTCCTTGACAATGCAAAGATTTAGACCTAGTAACATGACTTAGGTTTCAAATTATATAGCAAGGTAGCTTCTGCAAAGATGAAATTTTATTCTCATTTTTGTTTTCCCGAATTAATTTTTTTCCAGCCACAGTTTATTCTCAGGAAGCTGGTTAAATGTCCCATTGTTTTATATGCTGGCTCACTGTCCAAATAAGCATGGTTTCTCTACTCTAAATCCATGTTGTCTGTTTATAATTTTTAAAAATAAGTCTATTTTTAAGAGCAGTTTTAGGTTCACAGCAAAATTAAGAGGAAGGTATGGGAGATTTCCCAGACACCCTCTGTCCACACACATGTGTAGACTCCCTAATTATTAACATTCCTCACTAGAGTGGTACATTTGTTACAATTAATGAACCTACTTGACACATGACAATCACCCAAAGTCCATAGTTTACATTTATGATTAACTCTTGGTGTTGTACATTCTGTGAGTTTGGACAAATGTATAACGACATAGATCTACCATTATAGTATTGTAAAAAGTATTTTCACTAACCTAAAAATGCTCTGTGTTCTGTCTTTTTGTCCCTCCCTGCCCTAACTCCTGGCAACCACTGAACGTTTTCCAGTTTCTATAGCTCTGCCTATTTCAGCCTATCACATAGACTCTTATAGTGTATAGTCTTTTCAGATTAGTTCTTTTCAGTTAGTAATATGTATTTAATGTTTCTTCATGTTTTTTCATGACTTGATAGTTCATTTCTTTTTAACAACTAAATAACAATCTTTTGTCTGGATGTTCTACAGTTTATTAATCCATTTACCTACTGAAAGCCATCTTGGTTGTTTCCAAGTTTTGGTAATTATGAATAAAGCTACCATGAAGATCAGTGTGCAAGTTTTTGCAAGAACACAGGTTTCTAACCCTTAGGATAAATAAAAAAAAAATCTCAATTGTTGGATCATATGGAAGAATATATTTCGTTTTTTAAGAAACCACCAAACTGTCTTGCAAAGTGACCATATCATTTTGTGTTCCTTCCAGCAGTGAATGAGAGTTCCTGCTGCTCCATAATCTCATCAGCATTTGGTGTTGTTAGTGCTCCAGATATTGGCCAGTCTGTTTGGTCTATAGCGGTATATCATTATTGTTTTAATTTGCATTTCCTTGATGACATATTATAGAAGCATCTTTTTATATGCTTGTTGCTATCTGCATATCTTCTTTGTCTTCTGTTAAGGTCTTGATCCATGTTTAGAAATCAGATTTTTTATTGTTAAATTTTAAAAGTTCTTTTTTTATTTTGGAGAATAGTTCTTTATCAGATGTGCTTGTGAAAATATTTTATTCTAGTCTGTGGTCTATTTTTTCATTCTCTCAACATAATATTTTGTAAAGCAGAAAGTTTTACTTTTAATGAATCTTAAATAATCTTATCAATTATTTCTTTCATGAATCATGCCTTTGGTGTTATGTCTAAAGAGTTATCACCATTCCCAAAGTCATGGAGGTTTTCTACTATGTTATTTTTTAGTAGTTTTATCATTTTGCATCTTACATTTAAATCTATAGTCCATTTTGAGTTAATTATTGTGTAGTGTAAGGTCTGTGACTAGATTAATTCATTTACATGTGAGTATCCTGTTGTTTTCTAACACCGTTTGTTGAAAAGACTCTCTCTGCTACCTTGTATTGCCTTTATACCTTTGTCAAAGAGCAGTTGATTATATTTATATGGATCTATTTCTGGACTCTTTATTTTGTTCCATTAACCTATTGGTTCTTTCACCAATATCACTCTGTCTTTACTACTGTAGTTTTAAAGTAAGATTTAAAGTTGGACTGTATTGATTCTCCATTTCTTCTTTAATATTGTGTTGGCAGCCGGGCTCGGTGGCTCAGCCTGTAATCCCGCGCCTTGGGAGGCTGAGGTGAGTAGATTGCCCGAACCAGCAGGTTCCAGACCCGCCTGGGCAACTTGGCGAGACCTCATCTCTACAATAATCAAAAATTAGTCGGGCGTGGTAGCGTGCACCTGTAGTTCTAGCTACTTGGAAGGCTGAGGCGGAAGGATCGCCGGAG
Source organism: Tarsius wallacei (assembly GCA_963574415.1). Lineage (NCBI taxonomy): Eukaryota > Metazoa > Chordata > Mammalia > Primates > Tarsiidae > Tarsius > Tarsius wallacei. Next base: position 12,385 of record CAUYQG010290296.1, read on the forward strand.
CCCAGCAGGTCGAGGCTGCAGTGGCCGGGAGCGGCCACTGCACTCCAGTCTGGGCGACAGAGTGAGACTCCAACTCAAAAAAAATATTGTGTTGGCTAGTCTGGGTCTTTTGCCTCACCATGTAAAC
>CAUYQG010290300.1:0-14939 GCA_963574415.1 Tarsius wallacei
AGTCTCGGTGTCACAGTCTCTCTGTTTTCCCACAACAAAACTATGTCTTGGAGAAATCCATTTTTTATCTTGTTCCTAAACCCTAACACAATGATGAGAAAGTAGAGGCTATGTCCTGAAGAAATGCATCCTCTAGGTAAAGATTAACTTTATCGACTTTGTCTTTTCAGAAACACAGACTCCTTAAGCATGACTGCTACCGACTTTTTTTGGAAACTCAAATTTTTCAAGCATGACCAGTATCAACCCATTGTATACTCAGTGCATGGTGACCAGGACCCCCTCAGGGTCTCCAAGACTCTGCAAGTGGTCAACAAGGAAGTCACAACAGTCACATCTACCTGATTGCAACACCTCGAGGGGAAAGGATTTAAGCTGGGGCTTGGGGAGCTATGTTGCCACACTGATCTAGAGTGTAGGCCCGCTTCCTGCCTGTGGGAAGTGATCTCTTTCTTACATAAATCATTTCTTCTTTCACCTCTTTCTGTGTCGCAAATCTGCATTACTCGGATTTCTGGTGGCCAGTGCGCACCTCCAGCACGCTGGCTCCGGCAGTGCTGCGCCCCTCCATCCATCCACCCTCACCCCCTCTGTACCCTAACAGAGACCTCGTCTCTACAATAAATAAAAAAAATTAGCAGGGTGTGGTGGTGTGTGCCTGTGGTTCCGACTACTTGGAAGGCTGAGGTGGAAGGATCACATGAGCCCAGCAGGTCGAGGCTGCGGTGGCCGTGAGCATGCCACTGCACTCCAGCCTGGGCGACAAAGTGAGACTCCTACTCAAAAAATAATTAAATAAAACGTATTTATGGCCAGGCATGGTGACTCACGCCTATAATCCCAGCATTTTGGCAGGTCGAGGTGAGAGGATTGCCTGAGCCCATGGGTTTTACTTGGCGAGACTGCGTCTCTACAATAAATCAAAAAATTAGCCAGGTGTGGTGGTGCGCACCTGTGATCCCAGCTACTTGGAAGACTGGAAGGGCGGCCTAAGTCCAGCAGGTCCAGGCTGCGGTGGCCCGTGAGTGTGCCACTGCCCTCCAGCCTGGGCGACAGAGTGAGACTTCGACTCAAAAACAAAACAAAACAATAAAAACCAGATTTGTTAACTTATGCCTGCAAATTTGCAGGACTCAGGTCTTTTTCATAGCTTTGGTTCTGCCGTCCCATATGAATCTTATGTAGACCGTTTAATTCGGTCTCCATTTGCCTGGGCGGCGAATGGGCCGTCTGGTCCCTCCGGCTTGTCCCCGTTGTAAAGAGACTCTGAAGCGACCCTGGGTCCTGAGCGCACCTAAGGGAACAAGGTGCGCGGAACGTGAATAGCGGCGGCTCCGTTGAAGGAAAACTGCACTACCCAGAAGGCATTGCGCCGTGACGGGCTCTGGGCCAATGACGGGCCAGGAGAGGGGCGCTTCCTGAGGCCTAGAGAGCGGAGGCGGGACTTCCGGCTCCCTAGGCACGTCATCTTTCCGCTCTGGGTCGCTTCTGACACTCGGTGGGTTTTGGGGCGGTGGGCGGGGCGCGCTTGGTGGCCAGCGCGGGGAAGGACACCCCCTCCGCGTCTTGGGACGAGCCTGACGGACCCCTTTCCTAACGGGGTGTCCCCTGGGGGCCCGCCCTCGTCTCCGTAGCCCCGACGCTGTATCCTCGACTTTGTGTTTTACCCGGGGGAAACTGAGGGTTGGCTAGGCAGCTCGGCCCGCCCGGGACGGAGACGGGAGAAGGGCTGGGGGTCGGCCGGGCCCGCGGGATCCCCCGCTCGGGCCTCAGGGTCTCCGGATGGCGGCGGCACTGATGGACCCTGCGCGGGTGAGTGGGCCGAGTTCCTGGCCTGCTGCGTCGCTCTGGTTCCGAGAGGCCTCGGGGCCAGGCTGGAGGCCAGGAAGGCCCTGGGAGTCTCTCGGTCGTCGTCTGCTCCTGAGGCGCGGCCGTGGGCGGTCGGGGGTCTCGTCCGGGCGCGGGTGGCGCGGGTGGCGCGGTAGCGGGGAGGAGCGCTTTCGCCGAAGGGCTCGCTCTCGCTGTGCGTAAACCCAGCCTCGCCCGTGGCCCGCGAGGCCCCGCCCCAGCCTCCCTGGCGGGCCGCCTCCGCCGCGTCGCTGCCGGTCGTTCCCGGGTCTGGTGCTCTGCGGGCGCGCGCGCCTGAGCACGCAGAGTTAGTCGCTTTCACTCCCCAGCCCACGTCCCTGCTCTAACCTTTGTTTGGAGCACAGTCCTCCGTCTCAGGCTCTGGCCTCTGCTCAGATGCCGCCTACTCGGAGAGGCCTTTCCTGGCAGTTCTGGCTGAAGGGACGCCTTAGACACTTGCCCAGAGTCTGGCACTTTGTGTAGGGAATCTGCCACGATTAGAGAAGCTTGCGGAATCGAGTTTGTTCGGAGGAAGAAGAACAAATAAGTAATGACAAAGAATGCTAGCAGCTGTCCTTCATTGAGTCCTTGCTGTGGGCTGAGAGGCAGGCATCATGTATCACCTCATTGAATCCTCATCTCTTTGATTTAGGTTCTGTTGTCATCACTGCTTTACACAAGAGCAACTTGAGGCTTACATAAGTCCAGTTACCTGCCCTAGATCACTGTAGGTCCTAAGAACCAGAACTAACAACTGGTGGACCAGTTGTGTGTCGCCCATCACAGCCAGTATTTTTACCGTCTTCTTTACCACCATGGATCAGAAGCCCTTTTCAAGGTGAGCAGGCCTTCCAGCAGGTGGTCTTGGGCATGCAGGACATGCCATGTCAGCAGCTGGACCTGTGTGGACAAGAGAATGGCATAGTGGCTGTTTAAGGGGTCCCCCAGGGGACCTATGTGGTTTCTGTTTGTTTACTGAGTGGTTTTCTTCTGTAGCGGCTGACACATGTTGTGATTGTTCATGTTGCTGAATGCTCCTTCCTACTCAGCCAGGACGGACATGGCCAGTCAGCGGCCCATGTTCTCATGTCCACAGCCTTTTATGTCCTCTCTGACTCTTGTTTTCTGCTCCTGAAGTATCCTGACTTCAGGGATCTGTGCTGGGAAGACTCTAGTAGGAAAAAGAAGTGGCATTTGTTGTGGGTTCTCCCTAGGCATCTAATGAGGCCCAAAGGAGTGCCCAAAGCAAGAGAAGCAGGTCCAGGCCCTGCCTTTTCTGAGGCAAGTGCTACCCCTTCAGGTGACTCTTCAATGAGATGCGTGATGATGACTACACTTTTCTGGCCTGTCCATTGAAGTATTTTCAGGTTTGCTAAAGTGGACATATGGGTTTGAAAAGTTTCATATCCTCGTTAACTGTGTGTCAACTGCCTACAGAGGAGTGTGTCAGGTTACATGATTAGAACATAGACCAAAGGGCCTGAGTTGAAATCCTGCTTCTGCTGATAGGACCTGTGACTTTGGGTGAAGTGGTCGAGCTCCTGGGGCTTAGGTCTCTGAGTGTGCCATGAAAATGATGGTGGGGTTGAACTTGGTGTTCAACACTGAACTTTTGCCTCAGTGTTTTCTTTACAAACATTTTTTTCTTTCATTCTTAATGACTGTTCTTGGAGAAGTGGAAACTGTTTGTTGATGTGGAAGTCGAGGCTGAGATAAATGAAATGAGGTCCCCAAGGTCACACAGCCGGTATGTGCTGAATTCAGGAGTTTGGTGTTACCCCTCAGGAGTCTGGCTCCTGAGGTGGAGACGTTGAGTCAGTTTAATGTGAAATGCAAAGCCCTCAGCACAACGCAGGCACATAAGGAGGACCGGTAAGACTCAGGTCTGTTCCTTTCATTGTTACTGGTGTTATGTTTATTATTATTTTTCTTTTCATGACTCTGATGTCTCAGAGCACTTACTGCCTGTGCCTTGTAGTCTACTCAGTATTGTCCTAACCATATTTCTGTCTCCAGTGGCTTCTACAGTGGAGGCTCTCTCTCCTCTACACTGCTGTAATCTGCTCAAGGGAGCAGGCTCCCAGGCTGGCATAGATCTCAGCCCTCTGGAGGTGCTTTGTGTTGTGGCCCTTAGTTCTCTGTGCATCCTTTGCAGTGCCGGACTATAAGATTTTAATCCTATGTCACAGTCACAAGGAAAACATAATTGCCTCTGTTTGACATTCCAGGTGTCTGTGACCTTGGAGGATGTGGCTGTTATGTTCACGCAGGAGGAGTGGGGACAGCTGGATCTGACCCAGAGGTCCTTGTACTTGGAGGTGATGCTGGATACCTGTGGACTTCTGGTCTCTCTGGGTAAGGCTCCTCCTCTCCATCATGGTGTCTCAGAGTCTAGTCCCAGCTCTGCTGCTTATGGCTCCTGAACCTTTCTGTGCCTCAATTTTCTCATGAGCAAAATGAGATAATATAGTACAGGCATGCCATTTCTTTATTTTGTTTGTTTTTTGAGTTGGAGTCTCACTCTTGTCGCCCAGGCTGGAGTGCAGTTGAATGATCATGGCTCACTGGAGCCTCAACCTTCTGAGCTTCAGGTGATCCTTCTGCTTCCGCCTCCCAAGTAGCTGGGACTACAGGTGTGTGCCACCATACCAGCTAATTTTTTGATTTTTGTAGAGACAAGGTCTTGCTATGTTGCTTAGGCTTGTCTCAAACTCCTGGATTCAAGCAGTACTCTCACCTTGGCCTCCCAAAGTGATAGGACTACAGGCATGAGCCACCATGCCCAGCCTAAAAGTAAAGTTTTGAAAATGTATACAAAAGAAAGAAAGAAAGAAAAAAAACTCCATCATTTCCTCTAAGTTTTTAAGTGAAAGGAAGAGTTGCGTGCCTTTCACTTTAAGTCAAAAGCTAGAAATAATTAAGCTTAGCGAGGAAGGCATGTCAGAAAGTAAGATAGTCCAAAAACTAGGCCTCTTGTGCTAAACAATTAGCTAAGTGGTAAATGCAAAAGAAAAATCCTTGAAGGAAATTAGAAGTGCTGCTCCAATGAATATATAATTGATAAGAAAGCAAATTAGACCGGGCTCGGTGGCTTAGCCTGTAATCCCATCTCTTTGGGAGGCCGAAGTGAGTGGATTGCCTGAGCTCGTGGGTTCGAGACCAGCCTGGTCACCTTGGCAAGACCTTGTCTCTACAATAAAATTTTTAAAAAATTAGCCAGACATGGTAGTGCGCGCCTGTAGTTCCAGCTACTTAGAAGACTGAGGCGGAAGGATTGCCCGAACCCAGCAGGTCAACGATGGAGTGGCCATGAGCGTGCCACTGCATTCCAGCCTGCGCTACAGAGTGAGACTCTGACTCCAAAAAAAAGGGAATATGTGAGACTGAGTAATTTATAAAGAAATTAGGTTTGTTTTAGCTCACAGTTTTACATAGTGTCAGGAACTCCTGGGCTTCTGGTGAGGTTTCAGGAAGCTTACAATTATGGCAGAAGCCGAAGAGGGAGCAAGTGTGTCTCTACAAAAAGTTTTGAAAAATAGCAAGGTGTGGTGGCACACACTTCTCGTCCTAGTTACCAGGTAAGCTAAGGTAGAAGGATTGCTTGAACCCAGGAAGTGGAGGTTGCCGTCAGCTGGGATTGTGCCACTACCCTCCAGACTGGGCAACAATGTGAGACCCTGTCTTAAAAAAAAAATGTAGAAAAAACTTAGGTCAGTGAAGACAGAAAACAAGACCTTTCCAGTGATACTCTGCTACACACCCTTTTCCACCCTCTCCACTCACGCCTTCACTAAGTGCCAGACACTCAGAATTGGTCCCTTGCTCCGTGTCTTCTTGTGCTTCCTGCTTTATAGAACCTTGGGGTACCATGTGGCCTTTTCTGCCCCATATTTGTGCACCTGGAGGCATTGGGGCCATCATGTGTGTTGATTGGCCCCACTATAGTCATGGTGTGTCCTCTCTGATGGTCCCTTGGGCTGCTCACCTAGCCTGTGAATGTATCTTTCCAGGCCTGCTTTAGCCCCTCAGGTTTTTTTCTGAACTTTACCCATGAGCTCCATCCCACGTCTCCGGTGAATGCGGGAAAGGAACCTCAAACTAAACATGTAAAGAAGGAGCTTCCAGTGTTGCCCACTTCTCCCACCTCCCAGGTATCAAGTGAATGGTCATGCCATGCTAGCAAATTAAAAGACTGATACAACCTCAGACAACTCCTCCACACCTTTGCTTCATCAGTTCCCACATCTTGACATTTCCAAGTCCAGTCCATTTTACATCATGCTGTCTCTTGAATCCCCTCCACTACCTACTATAGGCCTATTCTCATACTCCTTGTAGAAGTTAGCGTCTTTTGCCAGGGTGATGCCAAACCACTCCTATCTGGTCTCCCCATGACTCATTTGTGCCTCTAATCTGCTCTGTCTCCTGCACCAGCTCCCCAGGCTGTCAGACCTTGTTGGAAACATTCAGCACCACCAGCCATTGCTGTCTCAGCATATGACCACCAATGGGCCAGCATATTTTCACATGAAAAGTTTTTGTGTTGTTTGAGCCTCAAGATTTACATATTCACTTAAATGTCTTGTGTGTGTTAGCTTCCATTTTCACCTCCCTAGAGGACTTGCTCTGGACCATGGCCAATTCCTGCACCAGTGTCTAGATCATAACTTTTCAGGGAACTTGCTTCTTCACTTCTTTTCTACTTCTTTTCTAACTTGATCTGATCTCTGTTATAAAAATATGCGAAATTTCTTTACACTTGGGAAAAGTAAAACAAATTTTTAAAATCCCTTAATGACTTAACTTTCTTGGTACAATCAATCTTCTTGGACATGTCTCATTTATTTATTTATTGTGATGGGTTCTCTTGTTTGTTTATGTATGTATGTATTGTGATGGGTTCTCACTCTGTTGCGGCACTGTCATAGTTGAGAGCAGCCTTGAAATCTTAGGCTCAAAATCCTCCTGCCTTAGTCTCTCAGATAGCTGGGACTACAGGTGCACTCCACCATACCCAGCTAAGGTTGTCTCCTTTAAGGGGTGTCTAGGCCAGGCTCGGCTCAGCCTGTAATTCCAGCACTTTGGGAGGCTGAGGCGAATGCATTGCCTGAACTCACAGGTTTGAAACCAGCCCGGGCACCTTGGCGAGACCTCATCTCTACAACAAATAAAAAATTAGCTGGGGATGGTAGTGCATGCCTGTAGTTCTTACTTGGAAGGCTGAGGCAGAAGGATCACCGGTGCCCAACAGGTCGATACTGGGGTGGCTGTGAGCATGCCACTGCACTATAGCCTGGATGACACAGTGAGATCTCAACTCAAAAAAAACAGAGAGAGATGTGTATGGACCTGATACGGTGGCTCACACCTATAATCCCAGCACTTTGGGAGGGGAAGACAAGAGGATTGCCTGAGTTCATGGGTTCAAGACCAACCTGGGCAACATGGTGAGACCTCGTCTCTACAATAAATCAAAAAATTAGGTGGGCGTGTTGGCGTATGCCTGTAGTTCTAGCTACTTGGAAGACTGAGACAGAAGTATTGCATGAGCCCAGCAGGTCAAGGCTGCGGTGGCCGTGATTGTGCCACCGCACTCCAGCCTGGGCCACAGAGTGAGACTCCAACCCCCCCCCCCAAAAAAAGTGATGTCTATGTAACTGGGTGTGGTGGCTCATGCCTATAATCCCAGCTCTGGGAGGCAGAGGCTAGAGGATTGCCTGAGCCAACGGGTTTGAGAGCAGCCTGGGCAACTTGGTGAGACCTCATTTCTACAATAAAAACAAAAAAAATTAGCCAGGTATGGTGGTGCACGCCTGTGCTTCCAGCTGCTTGGAAGGCTGAGGCAGGAGGATCACCTGAGTCCAGCAGATCGAGGCTGTGGTGGCCATGAGCATGCCACTGCACTCAGGCTGGGTGACAGAGTGAGACTACAACTTAAAAAATAAAATAAATTAAAAAAATAAATAATGGATGTCTATACTTGTGTTCCTTATCTCCAATTTGCCTGTGTTTTAGTTTTTCAATGAGATAAAATTCATATGCTATGTTATGCAAAAATCTTAAGAAGTCTACTTGATGATGTTTTACTTATATTTAAACACAAATAACTATCACCTATATCAATATATAGATTATCTTCAGTACTTCAGCAGGGTTTCATATCCGCAGTAGCTCGTACTCCGACTTCATCAGCATGGGCTGGTTTTGTTCTTGAACCTCTGCAGTATGCTCTCTGTCATATCTCTCTTCTTTTGATCATCATGTCTGTGACATTCTTTTCAGACATGAAAAGAATACAGTATACAAATGGAGTTGGTTCATTGTCAATATGTTGTAGTATCTCATTTTGTGAAAAACTGCCATTCATTTGTCCATTCCCCTATCGATGGATGTTCCTATCGTTTCGATTTTTTGGATGTTATGAATTACAATGCTGAGAATGTTGTTCATGTGTTCTAGTAGACATAAACACTGACTTCTGTTTTGAATATACTCTAGTGTACATACAGGTCAAGTCATAGAGTAGGTGTATGTCCAGCTGCTTTCATAGAAACTGCCCAGCAATTCTACATTATGACTACATTTCACATTCCTGCCTTTAACATGTGAAAGCTTCCTTTGCTGTACTTCCTCAACACTTGATAACGTTATTCCCTCTACTCCATCTCCCCATGATGAAGTTTCTCTGTACCATGATGCTGAAACCATTGTAAAGTTACTGCTTTCATCCTGATTTTTAAATACAACAGTGACCATAATGATAAATGGTGATGACCTACAATTTACCAAACTCTTATGCAGTGTCTGATACTGTGCCAAGTGCTTAATAGGAATTTTCCTATTTAACCCTCACCACAGGCTACAAGGCAGAAACAGAGTCTCTCAATTTTTAAGATGAGGAAATTGAGGCTGGGGTCAACTAAATAATTTGTCTAACATGAGATGACTTGGTACAAGCAGGATTTTGAACTGAGATATTCTGATTCCAGAGCTATACCCTTAACCTCCCAGCAATATGAACTCTTGATGCAGCACAAACTTTTCATATTTTGTACTTGGGCATCTGGCCCGATTAAATTTGCTTTTCATATTCCCACTGAACTTTTGTTCTCTCTTTTTTTTTTTGATTTGGTGTCTCACTCTGTCACCCAGACTGGAGTGCAGTGGCCGCTCCTGGCCACTGCAGCCTTGACCTGCTGGGCTCCGGCGATCCTTCTGCCTCAGCCTTCCAAGTAGCTGGAACTACAGGTGCACACTACCACGCCCAGCTAATTTTTTTAATTTATTGTAGAGATGAGGTCTCACCAAGTTGCCCAAGTGGGTCTCGAACCCGCGGGCTCAGGCAATCCGCTCACCTCAGCCTCCCAAAGCGCTGGGATTACAGGCTGAGCCACCGAGCCTGGACTTGTTCTCTCTTTACTCTGATTTTCAATTTAATGTTGGCTTTATCAAGCATCTCACAGCCCATCCTTTTCACTCTTAAATGTTCTCTAAGGCCAATCCACAACTTCTTTCTTTCTGTCTATCTATCAATCTATTTTATTTAATATCATTTTTAAGAGATGGGATTTGACTGTGTTACCCAGGCTGGTCTCAAATTCCTGGTCTCACGTGATTCTTTCATTACAGCCTCTTAAGTAGCTGGGATTACAGGCAGGAGCCACCTTGCCTAGCTAATCTGCATTGTTGCACCTTCAATTTATATACTTTTATATTAGGTCTCAGGTGCATATTCTTTGCCCATAATAAAAAATGATTTGTATTGGTTTCTTACTCTTGCCTAGTTGTGTGCTGAATACGGAATACAGGGCATTTCACTTCATTTTCACTAATAGCCCTATGGGGCAGACTATTTTTAGCTTTATTTTTTAGAAAGGAATATAGAAACTTGTAGAATTTAAGTGTCTTGCTGTGTGCCACAAAGCTAATATTGAGTTCTGCTGTAACGGCCTAGGATTTTTGTGGTCTTAAACCATAATACATAATTTTTGTGGCCTTAAACCATAATACTGGCCTCTGACTTTTTTGTAGTGGACGTCAGGTGTTTAGATTTTGATTAATCATAAACCTTGGCTTATAACACCCTGTCAGTGATTTATGAATGATCCTGATTCATTAAAGCGTTAATTTATTTGCTCATTCATTTCTTAACATCACACAACTCAAGAATGTATACATTACTGATAGTCTTCTGTTTTAGTCTGTTTGGGTTGCTGTAACAAGAATGCCATAACCTGGGTGGCTTAAACAACAGATATTTATTTCTCATAGTTTCAGAGGTTGGGAAGTTCAAAACCAAGGTACTGGCATATCTGGTGTCTGGAAGACCTGCTTCCTGGTGGTCATCTTCTTTTTGTATCCTCACATGTTAGAGAGCAGCAAGAGGAAACAAGCTCTCATGTCTCCTCTTGTAAAAGCACTAATTGCTTTACAAGGGCTCCGCCTTTACCATCTAATTACCTCCCAAATGCCCCATTGCCAAATACCATCACTTCAGGGATTGGGGTTTTAACATATCAACTTTCTGGAATACAAATATTCAGTCCCGAGCACCAACCGTCTTCCCTTTCCAATCCATGACTTTTCCATAGAAGTGACTATTGGCCTGAATTGTAACTTTTGTTATCTCATTCCATTTTTGGTGAGAAAGCTTTTACACGTAAGTTAAATTTGTTGACTAGATTTAGGACTATTAATATTCAGATGTTCTGTTTTTTCTTGTGTCAGTTTTGGTAATTTGTGTTTTGTTGGTTTTTTTTTGAGTTGGAGTCTTACTCTGTCACCCAGACTGGAGTGCGGTGGCCACTCCCGGCCACCACAGCCTCAACCTGCTGGGCTCCGACGATCCTTCCACCTCAGCCTTCCAGTAGCTGGAACTACCAGCACGTGCTACCACGCCTGGCTAATTTTTGATTTATTGTAGAGATGAGGCCTCACCAAGTTGCCCAAATGGTTCTCGAACCCGTGGGCTTAGACAATCCACTCACCTCAGCCTCCCAAAGGCATGGGATTACAGGCTGAGCCACCAAGCCTGGCTGTTTTTGTTTTTTTTTTGAGTTGAAGTCTCACTCTGTCGCCCAGATTGGAGTGCAGTGGCACGCTTCCAGCCACCGCAGCCTCGACCTGCTGGGCTCCGGCGATCCTTCCGCCTCAGCCTTCCAAGTAGCTAGAACTACAGGCGTATGCTACCACGCCTGGCTAATTTGTTGATTTATTGTAGAGATGAGTTCTCCCCAAGTTGCCCAGGCGGGTGTCGAACCCGCGGGCTCAGGCAGTCCACTCACCTTAGCTTCCCAAAGCGTGGGATTACAGGCTGAGCCACCGAGCCCGGCTAATTTGTGTTTTTTTAAGGAGTTTGCCAATTTGTTTAACTTGTCAATCTGGTATTTTTCACGGTTGCTTTATAGCAACCCAAACTGAGTAAGACAGTAGGTTATGATAATGTGTGTGTGTGTACATCTAAATAGTGTTTTGCACATATTAAAATTTTAACGTCTTTAAAATAGTGTTATGGTTGATGTCGTGTTCTGGCATATGCTTTTTTTTCCGATTTTCATTCATTCATTTATTTATTTATTTATTTTGATTTGGAGTCTCAGTCTGTCACCCAGGCTGGAGTGCGGTAGCACACTTACAGCCTCCACAGCCTCAAACTGCTGGGCTCAGGTGGTCCTTCTGCCTCAGCCTTCTAAGTAGCCAGAACTATAGGCGCATGCTACCATGGCTAATTTTTAATTTATTGTTGAGATGAGGTCTCACCAAGTTGCCTGGACTGGTTTTGAACCCACAGACTCAGGCAATCCACTCGCCTCGGCCTCCCAAAGTGCTGGGGTTACAAGTTGAGCCACCGAGCCTGGCCAATTATTTATTTTATTTGAAAGATGTGGGGTACAGTTCAGGATTAGGTATACAAGGTATCATACAGGATCTCCCTTTGTTCCCCAATGGCATATGCTTCTTTACCTCAAGTTTTTTTGTTGTTTTTTTGAGTTAGGGTCTCTCTCTGTTACCAAGGCTGGAGTGCAGTAGCACTATCATGGCTTACCACAGCCTCGGCCTCTTGGGCCCAGGTAATCCTTCCACCTCAACCTCCTGAGTAGCTGAGACTACAAATGTGTGCCACCACACCTGGCTAATTTTTTTATCTGTAGAGATGACATCTCCTTATGTTGCCTGGTTGAAGTCAAACTCCAGCTCCTGGACTCAAGCAGTCCTCCCGCTTTGGCCTCCATAAGTGCTGGGATTACAGGTGTGAGCCACCATACCCAGCCTTTTATTTCAATTTGTGGATTACTTGTCCATTCCTGATGCTAATCTCTTATTACTTACAGTGTGATATATTTTAGTTTTTAATTTTGTCTTTCAGTATCTTTTAGTTTAATTTGTAATCCTTTTTTAATGATCACTCATTTTGTGTCATGATTAGGAAACCCTGCTGTACCACAATATCTGTAAGAGAGTCTTGCTTATTTTAGATATAGGTTTAAAAATATTTTGCTTGATATTTGAATCTTAATCAAACTGAGCTTTATTTTGAGTGTGATATGATATGGGAATACAATTTTATTTATTGTGCATGTGAGTGCCTGATTCTTTTTGTGCCTTTTACTAAACAGTCTTTTTTAATCACTGGGTGATATGCCTCCTATACTGTCAGTCAAATTTATGTACAAGTGGATTTGTTATCTCGCTATTATTTTTTCATTGCCACTTTGTCATGTCTCTGTGTTGGTCCTTTACTGTCTTGATGTCTATATATGTATATATATATAATTTTTTTTTTTTGAGAAAGCCGTATTGAGAGGACAGAGAAGCTCCCACAGTGGGAGGGAACCTGAAGGGGTTGCCTATCTGGGGCTGAAAACCTGGTGCTTATATAGCCCTAAGTCCAAGCCAATTGGCTAGCACTAGCTGTGAGCTGTAGCTGTTCTGATTGGTATTAAGGACCAATCAGCAGGAGGTAGGGGTCTAATGGTGAGCTGATTGGTTGCTTTTCAATCCCAGCAGTGAGTACTTAAGCTCTAGCTTGTGAGGCTCTTGGGGGAGCTTGTTTACCAGTGCCAGCCTGAGAGGCCTGTGGGAGTTTGCTACGTTGTTCCCAGAGGACCTCCTGTCTGTCTGCCTAGACTTTTTCTAGCTATCTCCTGTCTCATTCCCCCCTCTGGAGTAGTAACCCTAACTGCCATTAGGGAGTGAGGAAGATAACTGGTCTGGCTACTTCCTGCTGATCGTGGGTGTCGGATGGGAACTGCAGCTAGGGATCCTCCAGAGGGTGATCTAAAGGTCCTCGGTAGAAAGAAGCTTGCATACGAGGTTCCATCTGTATCACCAGTTGGAGTTTGATGGCCTCTTGGTGAGAAGAAACAAACTTTGCAAGAAGGTTAACTATACATGGTCCAAACACAAGCAATATGTCAAAAGGAGCTATTAAGGGAAAAACCCATGTCCATATACTGTAAATCCCTAGAGAGGATAAAAAAAGATTGTAACCAACTGGGTCCTGAAACTGCCTGTTCTTGTAAAAAGTCAGTGATTTCATTATTGTTTTATAACCTGTAAAGTCTCTTTTACTTGGGAGGAAGTGTTAATATGGAAACAACAAGTTTCATTTAATAATGTGCATGTTACTCCACATTCTACCATGAGCGTATCCAACGTTTGAATAATTACCCAGTTGAGCCACATACGTAATGGAGGGTGAGGGGGGGTGCTTATAAGAAGCTAAGACTAATGATACTAAAAAATGAAAGCAAGATAGAGTAGGCATTTTGCTTGTTCCTGTGAAGGAGACTTCTAGAGAAGAAAACAATCCCATGGACGCTCAGGATTAAGGGGTCCTGGACAGAGACGTCTAATGGTACAAATTAAGATGAAAACAAAGGCAGCAAGTATAGATAGAACCATCAGGAGGAAATCCATAGGCAGTAAGTAGTAGCAGTTATCTTTTATGATCTTTAGTTTGATTCTGTATGCTCTTCCGGGTCAGCTGAGGCAACTGCTTCGCAACTCCACACTTTCACTTTAGTGTGATGGATTCATAAGTCAGTACCTGTAACCTTTATTGCCTCCCGTCGAGCCCCACATTCGGGCACCAAAACTGATGTGGATTTTTCAGGTTAGCCTGGACTTCAAGAGTGTCAGCTCAGTGGGTCAGCCAGGTAAGCCCCAGAGAGGGTCATCAAGGAGCTGGTAAGCCTAGCTCCAGAAATGTCAGCTCTAATGGGCTGGCAAGCCAAGCCCTGAGGGTGTTGTGATTCAGTGGGCAGGCAAGCCTAGCCCCCAGAGTGTTGGGTCTAATGGGCTGGCAAGCCAAGCCCTGAGGGTGTTGCTGGTTCAGTGGGCTGGCAAGCCTAGCCCCTGGGGTGTCTCAGTTTCAGAGTCTCGCCTTCTTCTGGCAGCTCTCCTAGTTCAGCCAGCTCTGATAATCTTCTGCAGCTCTTCAGGTCGCAGCTCTTCAGGGTTGAGGTTCTTGTCTCATGCCCAGGAAGAATGAGGGACGCGCACAGCTGGAAAGTGAGAAAATCGGATTTATTGAGAGGACAGAGAAACTCCTGAAGTAGGGTCCAAGCGCTTAATCCACAGACACCAACACCAAAATTTCAAGTTAAAGAAAGGAGAGGTTTATTAGTCAAAACTAGCCGGCTGGCAACCACTTGCTTGGATAATGCAAGTCCCAGTGCAAGGGCCCCGACCTGCAGCACAGGGTGGTTCAAGTAGGGCAAAACCACATCCTGGCAAGGCCTGGCTCGTTGGGACTTTCCAAGCGAGCCAAACCACAGCATCCTGGAGGCCTAGGTACTTTCCAAGCAATGCTAGCAGGGTTTACAGAAGCAGAAAAAAGCTGTTAGCCAGCGGGTGCTGTTTCTAGTTTCCAGGAAGAAGCTGTGTGAAAGGTTAAGTACATACTTGGCTTGACTTTTAACATTTTATTTTATTACATTTTCTCAGGCCCCTTCCACATTCCCCCCTTTCAGTTGTTCCTGGAGTCAAATCATTGACTCCTCGCATAGGGGATTATACTGGGCATTAAGAACCATCATTCTTACAGGTGAGATGCTGTTTTTAACATAGTTTAGGAGGCTTTTAATAAT
>CAUYQG010290303.1:0-18224 GCA_963574415.1 Tarsius wallacei
GGGGGCGGGGGGGGGGGGGCGGGGGGGCCCCCCTGCCCACCCGGGGGGGTTACGCCGTCCCCCCCAAAAAAAAAAAAAAAAAAAAAAAAAAAAAAAAAAAAAAAAAATCTAAGATAATGTAAAATTTCAAATATATTTTACAATATTAATCCAGCAATAAATTGAACATTTTTCTAAGTATAATTTGTAATAGTATCAATTTCAGAAACAATTTTCTAATCTAAGCAAATGTTACAGCACACTCTAGTGGCATACTGTGTAATTTGGCATAAAATAAAAAACCCTACTGCTTATAATAAATTGAACTAACAAGTTATACATACAAATAATTTATCTTGCAATAATAAGATAGCAGAACTAACCAATAAATAAAGACATACTAAAACATTAGTGCCTTGTTACCTGCCATTATATCTATTTTGTGAGATTTATCTAGCATTTAATAATTTACTAAAGCATACTTTTAATTCATATTTATATTTCTCTATATAAAAATAATCTGACACAGTTTAAATAGTTTATTTTAATATATCTGATATGAAAGTTACCAACGAATGCTAATATTTGCTATACGTATGACATTTTTTTAATATTGCTATCCTTTTCCCCAAGTGACTACCTTGCGTTTTAGCTATATGAGTTCCTGGAGTTAGCCAAATAGCAGGTTGAAGGACAATCCACCAAATCACCAAATCTGACCCATGCTCTGACTCTAGTTGCAAGCAGTTAGCGTCCAATGACAAAGTTAAAGAGAAGATTCCAAACAAGACCACTTATATTAGTTTGTTTTGCATTGTTTTATAGAAATACCTGTGACTGAGTAATTTATAGGGAAAACAGGGTTTGTTTTGGCTCACAGTTCTTCAAAGTATAAGGAAAGCATAGTGCCAGCATATGCTCGGCCTCCGGTGGGATGGACCTCTGAAAGCTTTTGCTCATGGTAGAAGGCTAGAGGAGATGGTGAGATCACAAACAAGAGGGAAAGAAGACAGGTGTTAGACTCTTTTAAGCAACTAGCTTTCGTGTGAACTAATAAAGAAAGAACTCCAAGCCACTCATGAGAGTGGATCCCTCGTGACCCAGACACCTTCCACTAGGCCCACGTCTAACACTGGAGATCACATTTCAACATAGGTTTGGAGGGAACAATAATTCAAACTATACTACCACCTTTCCTTCTGGCAACATATATAAGTTCAAAAGTTTTCCAAAGACACCCTCAGGTTTGATAATTCACTGGAGTAAATCACAGAACTCACTGAAAACTATTGAACTGACAGCTTTGGCTTACTACAGGGAAAGAGCACAGAAACTTGGTCAAAGAAACAGACTCATAAGGCAGAGTCTGTGAAAATTTGACATACAAATTTCTATTGTTCATTGAATGTGCTATCTTCCTGTCATTAATGTGTGGCAATGCAACATGAATATGCCAACTTGAGAAGCATGTCTGAACTTGGAAATCCAGAAATTTTATTGGGACTCCAAAAACTAGGCATGATCAACTGAATACTCATGAGTTTTAACATAGTATGCAGCTTCCATATCTCCTTATTCTCTAGAGATCTGGCTGATGTCACTTGGCTTGATGGACCCACCATGAGTCACCTCATTAGCATAAACTATTAAGTAAAGTTCAAAAGACCCATAATGAATAGCAAAGACATTCCTACATATTAGGCTAATTTCTAAGTGCTTAGAGGTTCCCTCCAAGGAGCCAGTGGTAAAGGCTAGAACTCTTTTGGAAAGGACAAAAAAGAAATAGCAAAGTAAAGAAGGAGCAAGGGGAAGGACTGTTTGCTACCTCTGATGCCAGGTGGGACGCGGTGTAAAACTCATGGATTCTTTGACTCATCTCTAAAATGAGTTTTAGAGTAGCCAGCAAAGTTTTAAATCAGTTTATTAGAGAGGGAAGAGAAGGAAAAAGGAAGATTCATGGCAGAAAGACCTGCTGTGTATGTGTTTCTCAAAAAAGGAAAACCACAGTGAGTAAATGGGGATTTCTGCTCCATCTCTCTACCTCTCCTGGGTGGAAGGGTAATCTTCTTCAGGGAGACTTGCCAGACTTTTCAATACACAAGTTTATGAGCTAAAATAGATCTTATTATCATTTCTATGACTTTTTGATTCTTGGTCAGGCAACCACCAAGATGGAGTTTTTCTTTGGCAACCTGAGGGGGTTGAGTGAATTGGATGTACACACTGAATTCACAATCCAGCTTGCATGGTCATTCAACCTGCTGACAGGATGCCTGGATACTCTCTAAAACTTGTCTAAAAGAAAATTAGCTATTTATGCCTAAGCTGTACTAGCTACCCTGCTTCACCTGTACAGCAGCAGAAGTTTCCAAGAATGACTTTAGTCACTGATTCTTTCTGCTAATTGTCATGCCAATTTCAGAAAAAATATTCTGGTCAGACTAGATCCAGACAACTAGAGTTTTTCTATGGTTTGCAGCCATATAGAATCAGTGGCTTTTTGAAATAATTTATTTTATTTCAATACTTCTTTAATTTGCAGATAAGGAAAATGCTCTCTCTAGTCATGCAAATTCATGATATACAGGCCTTTACAGAGACCTCTAGGGATTTTGGATTTTGACAGAAATTGATTCAAGTTTTGATACTCCCACCTAATTTGTTGTGTGGCCTTGGAAAGATTAAGCAATGTCTCTGAAGATTCATTTTTCTTCTGCACTATAGAAATAATAAGGGCAATCTCAGATGGTTGTTTTGATGATTAGATTATACATGATAAATTTTTATACAATCTCAGTGTTTTATGATCACCTGCATGAAGGTGAGATGTACCCTGACCAGTTAATAGATCAGATATCAAGACTGATGACACTTCACACACTTTGAAAATTGGTAGGAAAGTTTATTATTCACACAAAGATCTTCTGCATAGACACAAGTTAGGTACAAGCTTACCTGATTGAGATGGCAAGATCAATGAGCTGAGAGTTGGTAATGACTAGAGAGTGGCACTGGAGAGAGGTTTTCAATTGCAGACTAGGACTGTGGGGTTCAAATTTCTATAGGAGACAAGATCTAAAGAGGCATGAAGTTTCCTTTATCTATGGTATTAGATATGTAGTGATTGGAAAGGGAAAGGTGGGAGCCTAAATGGTGTGCAGTAAAATAACAAACATGGAGTCAGATTTTTATTCTCATCAGACAAAACAGATATTCGATAAATATCAGTGCTGCCCTCATTATCTCAATAAAAATCATAAAAATCTTCATTTTCTTTCTTTCTTTTTTTTTTTGAGTTGGAGTCTCACTCTGTCGCCTAGACTGGAGTGCAGTGGCCGCTCCCGGCCACCGCAGCCTCAACCTGCTGGGCTCCGGCGATCCTTCCGCCTCAGCCTTCCAAGTAACTGGAACTACAGACGCGCGCTACCACACCCGGCTACTTTTTTGATTTTTTGTAGAGATGAGGTCTCGCCAAGTTGCACAGGCGGGTCTCGAACCCGCCGGTTCAGGCAATCCACTCACCTCAGCCTCCCAAAGCGCGGGATTACAGGCTGAGCCACGGAGCCCGGCAATCTTCATTTTCTTAAGCACTATTTGTAGCTAAGACTTTTTAGAGAAGAAAAATCTAATCAGATGAGGTCCTAACTCTGAAACACAGAATACGATGTTTTCATGACCTTCATCCTATGCATGTTTCATCTCTATCTTTATCCACTGTCACTTTTCTCTTGACACTTTAAATCCTAGTCATAGTCAACTATTTGCCACTTACAGATATGCAAGATTTCCTTGAGCCTCCAAATGGGCTGCTATCCAGCTTATGAACACTGGCTTGCATTCCTTTGCCTCGTGATCTCTTCATTATTCTTTAAAATTGCTTTTAAAAGCCATCTTACTCACTCTTCTTTTTTAAAAAATCTTTGTTATTTAACTTTTAATTTTTTTATTTTAAAATTGTGGGGTACAATTCAGGGTTAGGTATATAAATATTCATTATGCAGGTACCTTTGTTGATGAGGTGTGCCCCTCCCTTCCCCAGACTGATTCCCACTACTGTCAATCACTTTCTTATAGTATTGTGATAGTTGTTCAAGGTCAACTCATGAGTGAGAACATGTGAAACTCAGTTCTTTGTTTCTGTGAAAGATCACTCAGTATTATAGACTCTAAGTCCATCCAGGTTACTGTGAAGTTCATGATTTTGTTTTTCTTTATGGCTGCGTAATATTCCATTGTGTATACGTACCACCTTTTTAAAAATCCAGTTCTCTTTTGAAGAGCAGCACAGTTGGTTCCATGTTCATGCTATTGTGAACAATGCTGCAATAAATATACATGTGCAGGTATCTTATTTTATAGAATGATTTCAGTTCTTCCAGGTATATTCCCAGTAGGAGGATTGTGGGGTCATATGGAGGGTGAATTTTTAGAACTTTTAGAAATCTCCACACTGTTTTCCCCAAAGGTTGAACTAGTTTACACTCTCACCAACAGTATAGAAGTGTTTCATTTTCACCGTATCCTATCCAACATCTATTATTTTTTGAGTTATTGATGATGGCCATGCTGACTGGTGTTAGGTGTTATCTCAGTGTAGATTTAATGTGCATTTCTTTGATGACTAGTGAGTCTGAACATTTTTTTCATGTATCTCTTGACTGCTCATACATCTTCTTTTGAGAGTTGTCTATTCATATCTTTTGCCCACTTTGTAATGGGGCTGTTTGCTTTTGTCTTTTCAGTTCATTTCATATCCTTGAAAATCCTAGATGTTAGGCCTTTGTCAGACATACAGTTGGCAAATATATTTTCCCAGTCTGTGGACTGTATCCCTGCTCTCTTGATAGTTTCTTTGGCTTTGCAGAAGAGTGTCAGTTTGATGAGATCCCATTTATCTATCTTATCTCTTATGGCATAAGCACTTGGGGCTTTGATCAGGAATTGGTTGCCAGTTCCAATTTTCATAAGGGTGTCTCCTGCATTTTCTAAGGTTCTTATAGTTTGAGATTTTATGTTTAGGACTCTGATCCATTTGGAATTGATTTTTGTGTACAGGGATATGTAGGGATCCTGTTTCAACCTTCTGCATGTGGTCAGCCAGTTTTCCCACCACTATTTACTGAATAGGTTCTCCACTCCCCAGTGGTTGGTGGTGGAGGCTTTGTCGAAGATGAGTTGGTTGAGAAACTGAGGTTTTGCTTCTGGAATCTCAGTTCTATTCCATCGGTCTATATGCCTGTTCCTGTAACTATACCACACTGTTTTGATTATTGTAGCTTTATAATAAATTTTAAAGTTAGGAGTGTGATACCTCCTGTATGTTTTTGTTTTTGTTTTTTGCTGAGGATTGTTTTGGCTATTTGTGGTCCTGTGTTGTTGTTTCTAGGTCTGAGAAGAATGTTGCTGGTAATTTGATGGGTATTATGTTAAATCTGTAGGGTGCCTTAGGTAGAAAGGACATCTTATCAATGTTGATTCTTCCAATCCATGAGCATGGAATATTTTTCCACTTGCTTGTGTCATCTTTGTGGTCTCTGAGCAGTGTTTTGTAGTTTTCATTGTAAAGGTATTTCACATCTCTGGTTAGGAAGATCCCAAGGGGTTTCATTTTTTGTGGCTATTGTAAATGGACTCGTGCTGTTTATTTGGGTTTCTGTTTGCTTATTATTGGTGTATACAAATGTGATTGTCTTTTGCACATTTATTTTATCTTGGGACTTTGCCAAAGTCCTTTATCAGTGCAAGGAGGTTTTTGACAGATTCTCTTGGGTTTTCGAGGTATAGAATCATGTTGTCTGCAAAAAGGGATAATTTGATTTCCTCTTTTCCTTTTTGGATACCCCTGATCTCCTTATCTTCTCTGATTTCTCTAGCTAGGACTTCCAAAACTATGTTAAACAGGAGGGGTGAGAGTGGGCATCCTTGTATTGTTCCAGTTTTAGAGGAAATGGTTCCAATTTCTGTCTGTTTAGTGGTATGCTGGGTATAGGTTTCTCTTAGACGGCTCTTACTATTTTGAGATATGTTTCATCTATGCATAGATGTTCAAGGGTTTTTATCACCAAGCGTTGCTGGATTTTATCAAAAGTTTTTTCTACATCTAATGGTATATTCATGTGGTTTTTGTTTTTATTTCTGTTGATGTCTTTAACTACATTTTTGGTCTTACGAATGTTGAACCAGTCTTGCATCCTGGAGATGAAGCTTACTTGGTCGTGGTGGATAATTTTTGAGATGTGTTGTTGAATCCGATTTGCTAGGATCTTGTTGAGAATTTTAGCATCTATGTTCATCAAGGATATCGGCCAGTAGTTCTCTTTTTTGTTGTATCTTTGACTGACTTGGGTATCAATGTGATGTTAGCTTCATAAAAAGATTTGGGGAGAGTTCCATCTTTCTCAGTCACTAGGAATACTTTCAAGAGGATTGGTATCAGTTCCTCCTAGTATGTTTTGTAGAATTCTGCTGGAAAGCCATCTGGTCCAGGGCTTTTTTTGTAGGTAGTTTTCTTATGACATAGTCTATTTCCTGGATTGTTATTGGTCTATTAGGGTCTGGATTTCTACTTGTTTCAACCTAGGGAGGTTGTATAATGTCAGAAAGTCCTCCATTTCCTTTAGTTTTTCAAGTTTTTTTCCATACAAGTGTACATAATTGTCTCTGGTAATCTTTTGTATTTCTTCAGGGTCAGTTGTGACTTCATCTTTTGTGTTTCTGATTGTGCTTATTTGGGTTTTTTCTCCATTTTTCTTTGTCAGTCTAGCTAGGGTCATATAAATCTTGTGTATCCTTTCAAAGAACCAGCTTTTTGTTTCATTGATTTTTTTGTGTTATCTTTTTGTCTTCTATATCCTGGATTTGGGCTTTTATTTTGGTGATCTGGATTCTTCTGCTGAAGTTAGGATTTTGGTGGTCTTGCTTTTCCAGCTTCCTTAGGTGACTTGTTAGGCTATTAACTTGTGATCTTTCCATTTTCTTTATGTGTGCTTGTAGAGATATGAATTCCCTTCTTACTACTGCTTTCATGGCATCCCAGAGGTTTTGGTAAGATGCTTCTTCATTTTCATTTGTTTCCAGGTATCCTTTAACGTCTGCTTTGATATCCATGTTGGCCCAGGAGTTGCTTAGCATCATACTATTTGGTGTCCATGTCTTTGTGGGTTTGGGGAAACTTTGTTGGTTTGATATTTATTTTTATTCCACTGTGGTCTGAGAAGGTGCATGGCAGAATTTCAATCTTATGAAATTTGCTTATGCTTGATTTATGGACAAGGATGTGGTCAATCTTAGAGTATATTCGATGTGGGCATGAGTAGAATGTATATTCTGTGGTGGTTTGGTGGAGTGTTTTTTATAAAGTCTACGGGAGTGAACAGTAGTGTCCTAGGTCTTCACTTTTACTCACCACTTACTGACTTACCCACAACAACTTCCAGTCCTGCAGGTCCCATTCATGATAAGTGCTCTATACAGATACATAATTGTTTAAATCTTTTATGCCATTTGTTTAATACTTTTCCTATGTTTAGATGTGTTTAGATACAAAAATACCATTGTGTCACAATTGCCTACAGTATTCAGTTCAGTTATCTGCTGTACAAATTTATAGCCTAGGTGTGCAGTAGGCCATACCATCCAGGTTCATGTATGATATTTGTACAAAAATGAAATTGCCTGGTAAAACATTTCTTAGAAGACATCGCCTTCTTTAAGTGATGTTTGACTGTATACGCACTCACAATCAAGGGAATGAACATTCTATCATCCCCCAAAGGCTCTTAGTGTCTCTTTATAAGCCCTCTTTCACATTCCTCTCTGTACCACCCTCTCAGGCAACCACCAAACTGCTTTCTATCACTGTAGATTAGATTGCATTCTTGTAGAGTTTTACATAAATAAAATCATACAATATGTATTCTATTTTGTCTGGCTTTTTTCACTTAGAGTAATTATTTTCAGATTAATCATGCCATTAGATGTATCTATTTCTTTTGAATGCTGATGAATATTTCATTGTGTAATTATACTGCAATAAGCTTATATATTTCTTTACTAATGTTTATATGGGTTAGTTCTCTTTTATGATTATTGTAAATAAAGTTGTCATAAATATTCATGGGCAGGTCTTGATATGACAATATATTTTAAATTATCTTAGGCAAATGCCAGGATCAGAATGACTGGATCATAGAGTAGATGGATGCTTAAATTTAGAAAAAATCCTGCCAAACTGTTTCCCTAAGTTATTGTATCATTTCATGTTTCCATCACCAGGGTATGAAAATTGAAGTTGCTACACAAAAATATCTATTTTAAGCTCAAGATTCCACTAGGAAATGACTTTTGCAGCCAAAATTAGCAGAATGAAACTATCATTTACTTAAGATGTGAATTATCCTTTTAGTTGATGGAATGTTAGATCCTGATGATTGATGTTCTTGTGCAAGTCTACTATATTTTACTGATTTTTAATTGTGGTTCTATTAATTATTGAAAAAGAGGTATTAACATAGTTGGCAATGTGAACTTGTCTGTTTTTCTTAGAAGTTAGTATTCGTTTTCTTTCACTGCCACAGCATCACCATAAACTTTAAAGGATTTAAAAGTATCACAAATGTGTTATCTCACTGTTCTGTACATCAGTATTCCAGTTAGGCTTGGCTGGTATTTCTGTTACAGATTTCACAATGTAGAATCACAGTTTTCAGTCACATTGAGTTTTTATTGGAAGGCGTTTGGAATAATTAACAACAAGCTTATTTAATTTGTTGGCTAAATTTAGTTTCTTCTGTTTGTAGCTCTAGGGTACCCATTTTCTTGTTGGCTCTTGGCTTTTGTACCAGAGTCTACCTGCTTTCTTTCTGATGCTCTCCAAGCAACCTCCCTACAGCAATGGTAGATGGGTTAAGTCTCTCTCAAGCTTTAATCCTCTCCAATTTTCTCTTTCTGTCTCATCTCTCTGAACGACTCTTCTGGTTTTTGTACTGTTTTTAAGAGCTCATGAGATTACACTGATCTCACCTGGATCGTCTAATAATCCCCCTTTTCAGCAAACTAGTAATCTCAGTTCCATCTGAAAAATTTCTTTCCAACATTTCCTAGATTAGTGTATGATTGATTAGCCTAGTGTTTATTAAGCCATTTGAAGTTTTCTTACAGCTCACTGATGCTCTTTTTGATCGGTTTCTTTGTCTGTGTTTAATGTTGAATAGTTTCTATTGCTTGTGTCTTCAAGTTCTCTGATCTTTCTTTGATAAAATTCAGTCTCATGTAATTTTCATTTTAAACATTGAAATTTTCATTCATAATAATTGGATTTTAGTCTTTTACTATTTTCCAGATGTTCACTAACCATGTTTAATCTTTTTCTTACTGGGTAATAATTATTTTTGTATTTCTATAAGTCTTTTTGAGGTTTGCTCTGTGATGCACTTAAGTTACTTGGGGAAGTTTGATACTTATAAGTCTTGTTTTGAAGATTTATTGGATCGATCTAGAGGAGTGCTAATCTAGGGCTAATTATTCCTTACAACTAAGCAAGCACTTTCTCAGAACTCTACCAATGCCTTGTAAATCATGAAGTTTTCCTGTCTGACTGATGAGAGCAGACACTGTTCATGGCTCTAATCTTTTAAAATGCTTGTTTCCCTGACCTCAGGTATTTTTCACACACACACACACAAAGTCAATCCTTTGCTAATACTTGAGAGGGACCCTTTGTGGATCCTTATTGTTTTTTCTCTGTGCAGTTATTGTCTCTTCATTACTCTGCAAATTCTAGACACTAGGGCTCCCCAGACACTCAGCTACCATATCCTCAACTTAGGGCGTCCACTAAGCTCCATTTAGCTTCATTATTCTGTGCTACAGCTAGGAAACTCTCTATAAGCAGTAAACTGGAGCAATAGTAGGGCTGGGAGCATTTGTTTCTCTTAAAGATCACTGGCCTTTGTTGTCTGATTCCTGCGCCTTGAAAAATCATTGTTGTTTATGTTTTGTCTAGTTATGTTAGTTGTTTCAAATGGGAAGTTAAATCTGTAAGTTACTACATCTTGAGTGGAAGAGGAAGTCTTTTATCTGCACTTTAAAGATTATCTTCAAAAATGCATAAATTTTTGCATCTTCACATGCTCAAATTTTACAAGAAGTTTTTTTATGAAAACATAAATTTCTCTTTTAACCAGTAATTTCTAAACAGAATTTGTTCACTATAATATATTTATCAAGAGGTTGCATAAAAGGTCACAGATTTACTCATACTGCTCTCAGATGTGCAGAGATAATATAGCTTTCTAATTTACAGACCTCACCCCTTTGAATAGGAAGGACCACGTAGAATTACCAACCAGCTATATCTTAGTCTTTTATGGTTTAAATATTCTTCTTTCAGTTGATATTCAACATGTTTGCATGGAAATAAGTTGTATAGGAGTTAGTCATTATAAGTTAGTTCATTGCACTGAATACTAGAAGGAAGCATACATCTGTAAAACAAAACAAAACAAAACTTACGTTTTACAAAGAAAAAACTACGAAGTTCAACTTCTTGTCAGAGCTTGCTTAAAATGTATCTTTGCATGACTCTGTCTTTTTGAGTAAGTGTCCAGATTTTGTTTCCTTTTGGGGTACGAAGATTCTGTGCCTTCAAGGTCAGTGATTGAAGTAATCCCCAGATCTTCATTAGTGTCCCTTGACTACTCTTATATCACTGATCCTTTCTGCTTGATGATTGCTATCCCTCCTGGCACTCATGTATGGAGTGAAGTTTGTGGTCTGGTTTTTTTTAGGTTGGTCATCACCCAATGATGATCTTTGACCACATCTTGACTCTATTCTGTACTGTAAACTTTTTTTTATCTCTGGCACAACCTTGGCTGCAGAGATCTGCCTTCAAACTTCTATTGTGAGATTATTTCACTCTAACCATAATAATCCCTATGGAATGCTTCCTAGGTATCTGCAATTTTTAATCCCTCTCAGAAGTTATGCTGAAATTCATTGTCTTCATGTACTCCACAAAGCAACCAAGTACAGTTTAGATAAACTAAACTCTGGCAGCTCCCAATAGAAGTTAGAATTAAGTTTAGGAAGTGAAAAAACACTGTAGGCATATCAAGCAAAAGGGGATCTATTACAAGGAATTTTGTGTTTATAAATTTTTTGGAAGGGTTGATTAGGAAAGTGAGCATCAAAAGTCTGCCATAACTTTTAGGTTATGCTAACTCAGCTGTGCTGGAAAGCCAGGAAGTTTCCATTGCTATCAAGTAATCAAGAAAGTGGAGGAAATTACTATTAAGATTATAGCTACTTCTCAGTTCCCAAACTAGGAACTGACAATAAAATGTATATTTTAGCTCCTGTAGAAACCTCACATTTCAGAAGCTCACTCTGCCAGAGAAAGAATGCCTTCGGTTCCACTTCTGCTTTCTAAATCTTATGTGAATGAATCCCAAGGGAAGAATGTAAACCACATCTAGAAATTTGGAGGCTAAATTGTATTGGAAATGAAATCCCAAGACTTTAAGACACTGAGATATAGAAAATAACAAAGAAAAAGATGGAATAAATTCTGCTTACCAAAAAAAATATATACAGTACTCCATTTCTTACTAATTCTTCGGCATTGGGTTTTTATTAATGTGGTCACCATCAGACTTTCAAGAATCTCATTAGTATCCTTGTATACTTGGACAGCAAGTTTTATGACCTGTTGGAGGAAGGAAAAAACAAGGACCATTCAAAAAAATGAAATTATCTTTGGGAGGGTTTGCCCCTTGTAGTACACTTGGAATTTGTTTTTCTAGATCAAACTGTCAACCAAAGCTTTTATTGGAAAATATGAGAAGGTTGTGTCACTACTTATGGAAGAAACGTCCCAAGTTGTGGCAAACAGGTTACTGGTTCTTCTACAATGACATAGCATCTGCCCACACCTCGTTGAGTGTTCCAATGTTTTTTTACCAAAAGTGTGAGACTCCTGTGTTCCACCCTCCCTATTCAGTCCTCAAAGGGAAATATTTTGCTTATATGGAAGAGATGAAACAATAAATGGCAGAAACACTAAAAGTTATCAAAATTGGGAGTTCAAAAACTGTTTTGAGTAGTGGAAAAAGTGTCTTGTATTACAACAAATGTAGAGTACTTTGAAGGTGAATGAAATTTAAACATGTAAGAGTAAATGCACAATTCTTATAAATAAATTTGGGGGATTTGGGGGGTTCCCCCTCATATCTTCTCTATAGTTAATAAAGAAAATATATTATCTGAGTTATCTGTACCTGGCAGTTGAAACAATGCAGTTTGATAATCAAGTAATTTTAAAACAAAGCTGGGCTTTTTGTCCCATTGTTTTTGCTTTGAAATCGAATTTTGAATGTCAAAAGCTGAATAAAAATATGATCTTTTGCTTACCTACTTTAGTGGCACCTAGGTGATAAAACTTTTGAGTCTTTTCATATATGAAGCAATTTTCAAAATGTTTTGCATTAATTTATTTAAGGCTCACACTTATACCATCTCTTTATTACCCATTCTCTTCTTCTCATTGTTATTATTATTGTTGTTAGTAGTAGTACTATACTATGAGATAGATATTATTAGTTTCCTTTTACAGATAAGAATTTGACACATAGAGAATGTAAGCAACTTGTCCACAGGAAGTGGTAGAGCCAAAATATGTACTTTAGCAGTTGTGCTTTCTGGCATGTACTTTTAACTGCTTTTTCATGAGTATAGCAGTGCCCATTTTACATATGTATAAAAATATTATTCCTATTACTTGTGGATTGCTTATCTAACCCTTGATTTTGGAATGTTCCATTCTGTCTAAGCTACATGCCCTCTGTGCATTTATTTTATCTGTTTCATTAGCCCTCTTACTGCCTGGCACATTCTCTTACCAAGTTGTAAATACATGATACTTTTATTTTGCTCTCTTTGGTCAGAAAAATTATTTCCCAGTGGAGACTTGAGTTTACAACAGATCTTTTTTTTGGAGGAATTGGAACTCTCATACACTGCAGATGATAATATTAAGTGGTGCAATCATGTAGAAAAGCAGCATGACGTTTAGTTATAAGTTTCAGTCATTCTATTCCAAGGAATTTATCCAAGAGAAATAACATCATATGTGCCAACATATGTCAAATACATGTATGTTAATTATACTTCAGAAAAGTATTAAAATTAACATAAGACAAAATAAATGGGTGTTTCATTGAATAAAAACAAAAGTGATAAGACACTGTGCAACACTATGAACAGCATTATATGTGTTTTGCTTAACTATAATTAGATGTCTGTTGGTGGGACATCTACTCTCACTTCATTTTAATTTTAATTCTCAAATTGTACTCCTTATTTCACTGTTTCTCAAAAGAAAATGATTCCATTTTATAACTTATTAGAAAGTGGTTTGTTTTACCAAAGGTATCTTATTAGAAGCAAAGGCTACCACAGAGCATAACCTTATTAAAATTCTTATTAGATGACGTTTTTCTTCCAATGTTTATTACAATATGTAAGCTGCCTCCTTTAAATTTCTATTTATCCACATACATTTAAATTCATTCTGCTTCTTGGGCAATTCAGCAATGGTCATTATGTTGTATAAATCTCTTAAAAAACAAAAGTTCCTAGTTGACTGGTTTTACTTCAACTTAGATGAATGTTTATCAACACTATTCACTGTTATTCCAAAATACTCCTTGGACATCTAATTCATTTTACCAAGTACTCACCCTCAAAATACTTATCTTCCTAAACATGTATGATTTTAATACTAAAAGGTGGTTTTTTATTGCATTATGTTTTGCCAACTCTCTCTTTATAATTATTGTGGTAGTTGTGCTAGTTGTAAGTTTTTTTGTACATATACTTTCATTTATTCACTGTAATATTATAACATGGTAAATTGCTATCGAAATTCTTAATTAAAGACCTGAAGTAATGAAAGAAACCATTTATAGTGAGAAACTATGTATTTATTTAAGGAATAAATGTACCACATAGGTTTTTCTTTTCATGCAATATTACTATTACCCCTGAATAATAACAGTGCTTTAAAAAAATGTATGTGTGTTTCAATATTTTCTCACAATTTCTTTAAAACTGGGTCTATGTTTTCTGTGGTGCTCCATATGTATTAACTGCCTGCTGGAATCAAGACCTTAGAGGTCTCACAACATCCTTTCACAAGTTGTTTTTCCCCATACCATGTAGCTTTATAGTAGAAGGCTATGTAATCTATAAAAACAAGTGATTGTAATCTTGGTAGAATTTAAGATACCCAGCGTCTGGTGCTTTTTTTTTTTCCTTTCTTTTTAAAAATTCTATTGGTGTACAATTCAGAATTAGGTATACAAGTGGTCATCATACAAGTGAACTTTGGTACTACCTTTGGTCCTCACTTTGCCTGGTTTGAGATCATATATCCTTATTAATGTTATGTGCCACTGTATTCCCCCACTGGCCATTTCCCACTATTGCCAATCCCTTTCGCATGGTATTATGGTAAATATTCAGGGTCCACATATGTGTGAGAACATATGGTACTCAGTTCTCTGTTTCTGTGATAAATTACTGAATATTAAAGACTCTAAATGCATCCAAGTTGCTGTGAAGTCCATAATTTTGTTCTTTATGGCTGCATAATATTCCATCATGTATATATACTATATTTTTAACCAGTCCAGTTTCAATGTGCAGCATGTTAGGTTCCATGCTTTTGCTATTGTAAATAATCTGCAATAAACATGAGTGTGCAGGTACCATTTTTGTACAGTGATTCCTGTATATTTCCAGAAGGAGGATTGCTGGATCATATGGAAGGTCAGTTTCTAGTTCTTTTAGGAATTGCCACACTGTTTTTCATAGAGATTGAACTAGTTTGCATTCACACCTACAGTGTAGAAGCATTCCTTTTTCTCCTCATCCTTGCCAGCATCTGTTGCTTTTGTTTTATTAATGATGGCCATTTTTACTGGGGTCAGGTGGTACATCAATGTAGTTTTGATTTCTCTGATGATTAGTGAGGCTGAGCATTTTTTCATGTTTCTGTTGGTAACTCATGTGTCTTCTTTTGAGAAGTGTTTGTTCATGTCTTTTGCCCACTTTTTAATGGAGCTATTTGTTTTCATCCTCCCAGCATGTTTGAGTTCCTTGTAGATCCTGAAAATAAGGTCTTTGTCAGATATACAGTTGACAAATATTTTTCCCATTCTATAGGCAGTCTGTCCAATCTCTTGATGGTTTCTTTTGCTTTACAGAGGCTTTTCAGTTTGATGAGGTCCCACTTGTCTATCTTATCTCAATCAGTTTCCCCAGCACAATTTACTGAATAGGTTCTCTTCTCCCCCAATGGTTTTTGTTGGAGGCTTTGTTGAAGATGAGTTGAGAAATTGAGATTTTGCTTCCAGATTCTCTAATCTGTTCCATTGGTCTATATGCCTGTTCTTGTACCAATATCAGGTTGTTTTCATTATTGTAGCCTGATAATAAAGTTTAAGAACTAGAAATGTGATATCTCCCACCTTGCTTATTTTGCTAAGTATTGTTTTGGTTATTCGTGGTCATTTATTTTTCCAAATGAATTTTTGTATTGTTTCCAAATCTGGGAAAAATGATATTGGTAATTTAATGGGTATAGTATTGAATTTGTAGATTGCACTGGGTAGGATGGACATCATAACAATGTTAATTCTTCCAATCCATGAACATGGGATATTTTTCCATTTGTTTGTGCCATCTTTGACTTCTCTGAGTAGTGTGCTGTAGTTTTCATTGTAAAGATCTTTCACTTCTCTGATTAGGAAGATGCCAAGGTATTTCACTTTTATTGTGGCTTATGTGAGTGGGATTGTGTTTTTTGTTTGATTCTCTGCCTGTTTGTTATTGGTGTATAAGAATATGACTGACTTTTTCACATTTATTTTGTACCTTGAGACATTGCCAAAGTCCTTTATCAGTGCAAGGTGTTTTTTGACAGATTCTCTTTGATTTTTGAGGTATAGGATCATATCTTCAGCAAAGAGGGATAAGATGACTTCTTTTTTCATTTTGGATACTCCTGGTTTCCTTCTCTTGTCTGATAGCTCTTAACTAAGACTTTCAGCGCTATGTTGCGGGGGGTGAAGGTAGACAGCCTTTTCTTGCCCAGGTTTCGGGAGAAATGATTGCAATTTCTGTCCAATCAGCAATATGTTGACTGAGGGTTTATCATAGATGGTTCTTATTATTTTGAAATCTGTTGCCACTGTACCTAGGGGTTTGAGGGTTTTTATCAAGAAGGGATGCTGAATTTTAGGAAGTATTTTTTCCACATATGATGATATAACCATGTGATTCTTGTTTTTGCATCTGTTGATGTATTTCATTACATTTATGGTCTTTTGGATGTTGAACTAGCCCTGCATACTGGGGATGAAGCCTACTTGGTCATGGCAGATGATTTTTGAGATAAGTTATTGGATCTGATTTGCTAGAATGTTGTTGAGAATTTTTGCGTCTATGTTCATCAGGGATGTAGGACTATAGTTTTCTTTCTTTGTTGTGTCTATATCCAGTTTGACTGTCAGTGTGATGTCAGCTTAATAATATGATTTTGGGAGAGCTCTGTCTTTCTCAATTGCCTGGAATACTTTCAATAGGTTTAGTATCATCTACTCCTTGCATGTTTTGCAGAATTCCACTGGAAATCAATCTGGCCCAAGGCTTTTTTTGTAGGTAATTTTCATATGACAGAGACAATTTCTTGTGTTGTTATTGGTCTATTTAGAATCTCAATATCTTCTTGTTTAAACCTTGGGAAGTTGTGTGTTGTTAGAAAGCTCTCCATTTCATTTAGGTTATCGAGTTTGTTGCCATATAGGTATGCATAGTAATTTCTGATAATCTTGTGTATTTCTTCAACATCTGTTGTGATTTGATCTTTTGCATTTATGATTGTGTTTACTTGGCTTTTTTTCTCTTTTTCTTGGTCGTTCTGGCTAGGAGAATCTATCAATTTTTTTTATCTTTTCAAAGAACCAGCTTTTTTGTTTTGTTGATTTTTTTTTCTATAGTATTTTTGTTTTCTATGTCCTGTATTGGAACTTTTACTTTGGTTATCTGAATTATTCTGCTGAGGTAGGGTTTTTGGAGGTACTGCCTTTCCAGCTCCCTTAGGTGATTTGCTAGGCTGCTAACTTGTTCTTTTTCTAATTTTCTTGATGTGTGTTTGTGGAGATATAAATTTCCACTCAACACTTTTTCATGGCATTCCAGAGTTTTGATAAGATGTTTCTTCATTTTAACTTCATTCCAGGAATCTTTTAATTTCTGTTTTGATTTCCATGTTGACACAGAAGTTGTTCATCATCATGTTGTTTCATGTCCATGTCTTTGTTGGGTTGGGGGACGTTTTACTGGTGGTTATATTTATTTTTATTCCACTGTAGTCTGTGAAGGTGCCTGGCAATATTTCCATCTTCTGAAATTTGCTTATACTTGATATATGGCCTAGGATATGATCAGTCTTGGAGTATGCTCCATGTGATGTTGAGTAGAATGCATATTCAGTGGTTGTTGGTTGGAGTTTTCTATAGGTATCTACTAAGTCCATTTGATCAAGCAACAAATTGAAGTTCCAGATCTCTTCAAATATTTTTTTGCCTCAATGATCTATCTAGGGTTGTTAGTGGAGTATTTAAGTCCCCAACTTTTTTAGTTTATTTAGTAACTGCTTTATAAAAGCTAGCACTCCTTTGTTGTGTGCATATATGTTTAGGATGGATATTTATTGTTGATGGACCTTTTATCATTATCATTCTGTAGTGTCCTTTTTTACTTTTTTAAATTTTTGCTAGTTAAGGTTTGTTTTTCTTGATATTAAGACTGCAAATCCTGCCCTCTTTTGTGTTCCCTATGCCTGAACATTTGTCTTCCATATTCTAAGCTGGGTCTTTGATTTCCTTTGTGGAGATGAATTTCTGGAGACAGCAAATTACTGGGTTATTTGTTTTTAACGAGTTTATCATTCCATGTTGTTTCAGTGGTGCATTTAGTCCATTCATATTCAGGCTGATTGTTGAAATGTTAGTGTTTCTGCCTAACATAATGCTCTTATAAGGCTGTTTTGTTTTCCTTTAGCTTTTGTGTTCATATATATGTGTGTTTTCATTTCAGTGGGTGTACTGTGTGTTCTGCAGCTTCTGTGTTTGCTTATGATCTTGTGATGTATATGATCTTTCTTTTGTTTATTTTTCCTT
>CAUYQG010290304.1:0-21772 GCA_963574415.1 Tarsius wallacei
TGAGCCCGCGGGTTCAAGACCCGCCTGGGCAGGCAAAACCTCATCTCTACAATAAATCAAAAAAATTAGCCGGGCATGGTAGCGCACGCCTGTAGTTCTGGCTACTCGGAAGGCTGAGGCGGAAGGATCACCGGAGCCCAGCAGGTCGAGGCTGCGGTGGCCGGGAGCGGCCACTGCACTCCAGTCTGGGCGACGGAGTGAGACGCCAACTCAAAAAAAAAAAAAAAAAAAGAAAGTAACTATTTACAAAAAAAGCTTTTAGTTTTTTAATAGCTCCATACCCTTACACATTCTGTTCCCTCTTACTGAATGCCCTTCCCCCACTTGCCTCCTTTGCCCATTTATTCAACCAGAAGACTCCTCTAGAGCTATAAAGCTCAGAATAAGAGTTTTCTCCTTCTCCTGTTTTCCCCCAGCTGTCCCCTTAGTTAGACCCTCCCTTCTCCA
Source organism: Tarsius wallacei (assembly GCA_963574415.1). Lineage (NCBI taxonomy): Eukaryota > Metazoa > Chordata > Mammalia > Primates > Tarsiidae > Tarsius > Tarsius wallacei. The sequence goes on from CAUYQG010290304.1 coordinate 448, forward strand.
AGCTTCTATTAATAATTTTTGTTACTGTCTGTTGAACTGTTCATTCATCACTACACTACATAGTGTCATTTCTTCTCTTCAGGAAAGAAATTTATCTTATTATTTCTAGAGATCCCTAGCACCGGCACAGTGGTAGGCACTCAGGGAATGACTGACTGAATGAATGAATGAATGAGAACGATAGGATGAACACGATAGACATTGAAAAGTCATGGGGAAGCCAGGCTCGATGCTCAGCCTATAATCCCGTGCCTTGGGAAGCTAAGGTGAGTGGATTGCCTGAGCCCGCAGGTTTGAGGCTCGCCTGGGCAACTTGGTGAGACCTCATCTCTACAATAAATCAAAAAATTAGCCGGGTGTGGTAGTGCGTGCCTGTAGTTCCAGCTACTCGGAAGGCTGAGGTGGAAGGATCACCGGAGCCTAGCAGGTCGAGGCTGCGGTGGCTGGGAGCGGCCACTGCACTCCAGTCTGGGCGACAGAGTGAGACTTCAACGAAAAAAAAAATAAAAAAAAAAGAAAGAAAAGTCATGGGGAAAATGTAAGAACAGATGCAGTAATGCACTTAAAGAAATGTGCCTTCTCTTGGCTTTCCTGGTGCCCTGGGCCTAGAAAGCAGCTGGTCATTCTTCAAAGATGGCTTCATGTCATATTATTTAACTTACTATGTCTTTTAGAAAATCTGTAGGGACTGAGGGAAAGCAGCAGAAGAAGGAGATTGCTAATAGTCCTCTTGAATCAGCCCTCCTATTTCATCTGGTCCTTATCTATATTTGAAAAAGAGCAAAGGATTCCCCCTCAGGTAGATATACAGAAATCACAGACTATTAATTCTTGTTCTGTTTGGATACAAATGACACGACTAAGAAACTGGTTTATTTTTGCTTTTTCTTCTAACAACCTTTCAGTTTCAACATTGCCCAGGTATGAAATTTAATGATAGAAGAAATTTAAGCATTCAGTTAGAAGTTGGATCAAATGGTACACTGCAATTCCTTCTAACTCAGAAACTTGGTGATTTCATGAAGTGGGGCATTCTAGGTTGTATCAGTAAACAGAGCATTTGTTAGAAAGAATTTTCTCTGTTAGGTTTTAAAGTCCCTCAAGGCTGTGGAACCACATCTGTTAGGAGATTATTTTAACCTCAAGGCTTTGCCCTAAAGCTCTTCAAGTGTCTATTGGAAGAAGTAACAAGACTAGGACTTTCTTGAGAACAAGAAGATAGCTTGGATATTTCTAAAAAGATGAGATATTGATTGCAGAAGTGGGTGAGATTATTAGCATATCTAAAGCTTGATATGCAAGGGCTTCCATAAGAAAGCAGTTAGCATGCTTTGTCACAGAGAGTATGGAGTTCACTAAATGTTTGTATGTACAAATGAGTTGCAGAGCTGTGTAGCATGCAACTGAAAGTGTGATTGTTAGAGCTGCAATGGACTATAAATTTTGAAATAGATAGCCAGCAGTTGAGCAGAAAGGCAGTCAGACCTGCTGGGTCACTAGCAATGCCACCCTGGAAGTAGATAAGGAGATTTCCACATTAGAAGGAGAGAGATTGTTTCCTGAGATTCAAGGAGGGGCAGGTCGAAGTTGGATCAAATGGTACACTGCGATTCCTTCTAACTCGGGAAAGGAACGGATTTAGGCCTCACTGTGCAGGCACACTACTTGCTTTCACTTCTTATGGTCTCATTGTTTCCCCAAATACTCTCTTTAACAGAGTTAGGCATTATTCTCATTGAGGGTCAGTTACCTGCCAGATTCAATGCTTTAAAAATATGATTTTTATACTATTAGTTTTTGAGTATATCTTTTTTGAAAGTGAAATATTTTCTCCCTGCTTTTGTTTGACTCAAAAATAAGTGAATGGGCTCCATTTTGTCTTGCCCTCCTAAATTTCCCTTAGGCATATACCAAGTATGTGTGGAAATGTCAACTCAGATAGACTATTTTGGAAATAAGTTATCTATGATTGTGAAAAGCAGGCTGGAGTAGAATTCTCTTTCTAAACTTACTGATGACATTACTATTGCAACAGTATCAACAATCTCCATTAAGGAGATTTTTAAACACCGAACTATCTTCTGAAAAACTTCACTTAAGTTCATCAATTCTGTACAGTCCACGAATTTACCTGTACAAGAAATCATTACCAAAGTCAATGGGTTTGTAAAATCCACCTGTGGGAATTGTGTGTATGTCAGGAGAGGAAGGGGTTGGCTTTTTTAGAAAACAAGAGAGGAATAAAATAATACAATATCCCTTCACTGAGCAAAATAAAACTATCAACAAGTAATATCAGTATTGGAGTGGAACTCCTTCTCCACAATGGAGGAGGTTCTTGTCCTCCTCTTAGGCTTCCCAGCAATCTGGACTCTATTTCCCAAAGGGCCCAATTTAACCCTTATTTTCTAGCTTTCATACAAGGTTAGTTAATAAAAGGTACCTGGATGCAATAACTTCACGTATCCAGAATCCTTCTATGATGCTTCCACCTAGCATTCTCTCTTCACTCCAAATGTGGAATATCTTAAACAAAGAAACACAGTTCATCCTACACACAAGACAAAAACCAATGAAGCTTCAGGGTCCTTCACTTTCATAGTCTCCTTCCAAGGTCCTGCATGCACCTAAGTAATTTTGATTATTCTTTTCTTCAGAAAGGCTCCCCAAATAGACTATGCTTCGGGCTCCACAAAACCTAGATCTGCCTATACATAAAGTTTGTTCTTGAGTACCTAATTAACCCTTTTCCCTGTAAGGCCCTAACATTCATTTCACCTGAAGAATGAATCCTGCAGTTGCTCAATCTAGACACATATTGGAGTGATGATATAGTGATCACACAGTGAAGTTTCTGGCATATCTCCTACTTCAATTGTTGTGCTCTTTTATCTTTAGAAATGCTTCTATATCAACCAGACTGTCTTAATGCTAAATGTCTTGATGATAAATTGTTAAAATATAGCCCCCTCAAACCTTAAAACTGTTAATATACAGTGTCCTTGATTGTGGGCCTTCAATGAAGATTAGTCAAAGGGATAAGAATTTTAAGAAACATTTGGGCCGGGCTCGGTGGCTCAGCCTGTAATTCCAGTGCTTTGGGAGGCCGAGGTGAGTGGATTGCCTGAGCCCGCGGGTTCAAGACCTGCCTGGCCAACTTGGCAAGACCTCATCTCTACAATAAATCAAAAATTAGCCAGGTGTGGTAGCGCGCGCCTGTAGTTCCAGCTACTTGGAAGGCTGAGGCGGAAGGATCGCTGGAGCCCAGCAGGTGGAGGCTGCGGTGGCTGGGAGTGGCCACTGCACTCCAGTCTGAGTGACAGAGTGAGACTCCAACTAAAAAAAAAAAAGAAAGAAAGAAACATTTGAACTGGAGTTGCAAGTTTAAAAGAAAAAAACAATTTTAAGAAACAGTAGTTTGGGGTTCTAGCAACCCGAAGTTGGAAATTGCAAGTATTGTGTTGGTTATCTCGAAAAGGGCTGTCCACTGGTGAGAGAACAGGGGGAGAAGTGGGTGGATCTGGAGGGAAGGGAATCAAACATCTACCAAGTCCCTACTATGTCTCAAGAGCTTTGTTAAACATCTATTGGGCACCTACTATGTACCAAGAGCTACAAACAAGAGCATTTTACATCTGAATTACATGTAATCCTGGGAGACAACAATCCTCATTCCAACTTCCCTAGCAGTTTGCTTAAAGATCCAGTATTATATGATTTAAATAAATGTGTTAAGACATAAAGCTTATCCCAGGGGATTTGAGCTGGGTCTAGGGAATTCCGAATCACAGAATATTCTAGTTCCCAAAGCATCCGGTCTTCTAGGGCACTTGTAAGCTAACAGAAATGTGGTGGAAGGGTGTGCTATCCAACTTTCAGCTTAGTTCCACTGTGACATGGTGAGGGCGCACCAGCAGCACTTGGCCAGGCAGGAGGAAGACTGCTCACTGACAGGAGCAAGCCACTTGTAAGTGTGTCTCAGGCATATTTTGCTTCTGAGATGGATGGTATTAGCAGTCCTGCAAGAGGAATGTAAGCCTTCTCTACTACTCATGGATTTATGGTTACACTGTGAAAATAGTAGTAGAGAATCATTGAAGAGTCGTATGTGCTTGAGCGACTGATTGTACTTCTTTGGGTTTAAATTTTCTCATGTATAAAATTAAAAGGTTAGAATAGATGAGGTTAATATCCTTTAGACTCTTGATAGTCTATGATTTAGTCATTGGCAAGTACATTGGGCTATTAACTTAAGAACAGCTAGCATGGTTTTATCATAGCTAAAGGGGTAAAGGAAAGCATGGAAAAATGTAGTTCAAGAATATCAATATTGCCCGAGCCCACGGGTTCGAGACCTGCCTGGGCAACTTGGCGAGACCTCATCTCTACAATAAATCAAAAAATTAGCCGGGCGTGGTAGCGCGTGCCTGTAGTTCCGGCTACTTGGAAGGCTGAGCGGAAGGATCGCTGGAGCCCAGCAGGTCGAGGCTGCGGTGGCCAGGAGTGGCCACTGCACTCCAGTCTGGGCGACAGAGTGAGACTCCAACTCAAAAAAAAAAAAGAATATCAATAACAGTGTTGCCCAATAGAACTTTTAGATGGAAATGTTCTCTCTCTTCACTGTCCATTATGGTAGCCACTTGGCTACTGAGTACTTGACATTAGGCCAGTGTAACTGATGAGCTGAATTTTAAACTTTATTTAATTTTAATTAATTTAGGGCAGATATCAACTTTGTTGAAGCCAGACTTTAAGTATAAAGATAAAAGAACAAGGGAGTGGTTTGAGAACTGTTTCAACTGAAGAATAAAGGAAGGCATGGGTTTAATTTAGGCAATTTACAAATACAGCACAATTGTTGTTTTAGACCTTCTAACAAGATGGACTCTCATTTTGTAAGGCAGACGATGATGATAGTATTTTACAGTTATATATGTATAACCTTATGCTCTTCAAAAGTCTTTCATGGCTATAGTCTGACCCTCAAAACAACTCTGTAATGTAGAAGACAAGTAATATTTTCTCATTTCACAAATGAGGAAATTGAAAGCCGGATGTTTGCCCAAGGTGGCAGATTTCAAACAGTAATGAAGCAGTAATTTGAACCAATCACTTCAGACTTCATTTTTCCCGTTCCTTTCACAGACAGAATAGTTTTCAATCCCTTCCCTTGCCTAACTTCAACATGGAAACGTAACAAATTATAAAATACTTTTAAATATAATAGGAACGGGAAAGATGAGGAAAAGCAAAGGACTCAATAATCCACCAACCAGATAATCAAACCCTGAACAAATCAAGAGTTGGTGTGTCTCTTATGAGAAACAGAAAGAAGTGGAAAATTAATTTCCCACAATGTGCCAGATGTTTTACAGATTGTACTTGACAGAACAATCCTATAAGAGAGCATTCTTGGCATCATTTTATTGTTGAGAAAGCTACTAGTCTGAGATCACTCACCTATCGAGTGGCACAGTTGGAATTTTGTTCTACAGCTTCTGGCTGTTTCCAAGAGTCACATCCACATTCAAAGGCAGTGAAAGTTCCAGTCTCCACTGCCACCCCCTCAGGATACTACAAAGTGGTTAACATGCTGGCTTTGGAGTCCCCAAGACTGAATCTGAACCTCAGACGTGACACTGTTCAAAGAATTTAACATATCTGAGTCTCAGTTTCCTCAACTGCAACACTGGCGAATCATTTTACCTACTATACAGTATTATGGGGTAGATTAAATAGGAAAACACTTAGGACAGTGCTTGGCACAAGTGCGTAGTGCACGGTAGTTGTTAATATTTTACATTATTATTAAAACATGGTGAACTCTATAGGCAATTCTAAAACAGAAATTCCATAAATGATTTCAGACAAGGTAGCATTTTTGCTAAAGTCTACCACGTAGAACATCTCTGGAGGACAACAGACACTCATTTGGACACTGAAGGTTAAGTTGGATGGATACCATGGGTTTTTAAATAGCCATTGATAAGCTCAGTGACTGAGATAGAAGCAGTGAAGTGATGCTTTTTCTTAAAAAGAAAAGAAAAAGAAAACAAAAAGACCTTTTCCTACAAGTTGTCATGCTTTCTTCTGACTTTCCATCTCCTATAAGCAGATGTCAAACCTAGCCCTCCCTTGAGTTCTAATCCCTCATATCCAGATTCTTGTTGCCCATGTCTACCTGAATGTTACACTTGCATGAAAAGCCAACAAACTAGCCGGGCTCGGTGGCTCAGCCTGCAATCCTGCGCTTTGGGAGGCTGAGGTGAGTGGATTGCCTGAGTCCGCGGGTTCGAGACCTGCCTGGGCAACTTGGCGAGACCTCATCTCTACAATAAATCAAAAAAATTAGCTGGGCGTGGTAGTGCACGCCTGTAGTTCCAGCTACTTGGAAGGCTGAGGTGGAAGGATCACTAGAGCCCAGCAGGTCGAGGCTCCCGCTCCCGCTCCTGGCCACTGCACTCCAGTCTGGGTGACAGAGTAAGACTCCAACTCAAAAAAAAAAAAAAAAAAAGCCAACAAACTCTAAAGAGAACCCACTGATTTATCTATCCATTCAATAACTATTTTTGAAGTACCTAATATGTGCTAGGCTCAAATTCTAACAATCAGAGTACAGCAATGAACAAGACACACTCAGAACTTTCTTTTGGTGGAGAGGAACTGAAACAAAGTAAAAAAAATGAGATCACTTCAGATTAAGATCAACACTGTGGAGAATAAAAAGCAGGACAAGATCAAGAGTGATTGTGGGCGAAGGGTACAAGAACTGATGGGTTAGGAATGGCCTCTGTGAAGAGGTGACATTTAAGCTGAGACCTCACTGGCAAGAAAGGGCCAGCCATGTGAAGATCGGGGGGCAGAGTGTTCTGGACAGAAGGCGCAATGAATGCAAAGGTCCTGGGGCAGAAATGCATTTGAGGAAGTAAAAGAAGGCCAGTTGGCTAAAGCAGAAGCAAAGGAGAGTATTAGGAGAAGAGATCAGAGAAAAGCAGGGGCCAGATCATGTAGGGCTTATAGTAGGCCATGGCGAGGGGGTTGGATTTTATCCTAAATGCAGTGGAAAGCCATTTCAACATTAAGCAGGGCAGCAATGAGATCTGATTTGCCTTTTAAAAAGATTACTCCTAATCCTGTCACCCCCCTGCCCAAACTCTTAAGTGTAAATGCCCTTGTGCACGCACCCAGTTTCTCTTAAAAGCATCATCATGTTGCCAGTTACCTAGCCATGTGTGAGTCTCTCCCTGCCCTCACTGAATCTATTCCCGAATCCCATCAAGTCTGCCTGAACAGTGTTTATGAAGCTCATCCCCCACTTTGTAGTTCTATTGCTAATCACCCAATTCAAGTCCTCATCACTTCTCCTGGAATTACCTCACTAGCTCTCAAGTCATCTTCCAGAATCGTGCTTGATGCCTCCGCTACCCACCTCACATACTACTGCCAGATGTGTCTTCCAAAAAATAAAGGTCTGCTTATGTCACTTTCCTGCTTAAGAACTCTCAATGGCTCTCCAGTGTCCAAGAAACTAACCTGAAATTCTCTAACCCTCTTTTCAAGATCCTCCGCTAGGTTCCCCTTCTCTCCACACTTGCCTGAGCTCATCGGATGTTCTGACCAAACTTGTCTACCTGCTCTTCTCGGAACGTGGCTTGTTTTATTTATGCTGTTTCCTGGGTGAGAACTGATGCTTCCCCAATAACATCTGTTGAGATCCTATACTATTCAATCCCTGGAGTCAAATGATACCATCTCCAATGACACTTTCTCTGCCCTTTTTGTCTAGATGTGAACCTCCCACGGGATTTTGTCTGAAACTTTGAAATGCATTTATTATATCCTTCTTTGTATTACTGTTATCTGTATACATGTCTTATTCCCCTAGCCAATTATTAGCTCCTTAAGGATGGGGACTGAGTCTTATTCACTTTTTATGCCTATTAGTTCCCAGCAAAGAACATGGCATGAAGGAGGTGCTTGATAAATATTTGTTGAGGAGTAAGTGAACAAATGAATAAATAGATAACTAGACCCTAAAATTCATCTTTGGGTGGCATCGCTCAATAAGATGATTTCAGAAAATTATGAATAATCATAAGAGGGAATAAGAAGGGTCTAGCCCTTTAATCTTCACAATGGCACTTAAGGGCTCCTGGGAAACACAAATAAGCATGGAAATAGGTTTCCATTGTTTTACATGGAATGGATGTCAGAAAAAGTCACCTGGGAGTTGCTGAAAATTATGCACTGTGTTAACAGTGCCCTAGAACATAGATTCCATGTCTGTGCCTCCCCACTACCCACAGTCCTTCAGTCCCCGTGGTAGGTTTATGGGAAATACTGTAAAGCCATTTCCCTTAGCAATTAATTTTGAGTTGAGCAGTTCCTTTTCAGAAAAAAAGATAAAAGTTTCAGCTAATTCCCTAATTCTTCACTGTACTATATTAGCATTCCAGAAAGACTAAATTAGTGTGTTGGGGTTTACCTCAATCAATTGCTTTGCTGAGTTCATTTATCTTAAGTGCCTCTACTTTGGAAGAAAGGTAGTGAATGAACTTCCTCATGGAGCAAAGGCTTCTATGTACGTGGAAAATGGGTACAGCATTTGCTTAGAAGCAACACGCCAACTTTTCCTCACTCTCTATCTTTTGCTTCATGCACTGACTTTGTCTCTCTTTATGAATAATAGGATACCTCCATGTCCCTGATATTAAATTACGCATATTGTTAGTGCATTGTTTACCATTGTTAGTACATTGCAAACCATCTGTTATTAATTATGTCTGAGAATAATGAGGTTCCCCTGAAGTGAGGGTGCCTTGTTTTTATTCCTTTTTAATAGTTAAAAAGACTATTCCTGGAAGGTAAAGGAATCCACCAAAGAGCAGTCCCACAGTGAGAGAGAAACATTGCAGCTGACACTTGAGTGTACAACTTACTTGCCTTGCACCGCTGCTCCTCATGAATCCTGTCCATCCCACCACTTTGCCTACTAACAAGCTTATAACAGTTGCAGTTTGAATAGCAGGGATAGTTCCCTGCATCATTTAGGTTCTTTCTCTTTTCTTTTAACTTTACAGTGGTCTGTATTTATCACCAAAGGTTTAGGTAACCAGCTTTCTACTAGCTTCTTAACATCTGTTTTCTCTGGGTACTTTCAGGGCCCAGACAGTTCAGAAAAGACTCTTCTTTTTCAAATACTATTTTTGTATCTGTTTCTAAGAGAGGTCAACGGGAAGGTAAGGTAAAGATGTGAGTCCTATCCTTAGAGAGAAATGAGGTATCCGCTCATGCCTGAGTTACTCTGAGGGTCAAAGGAAGAGAGTGCATTTCTACTATGACGTTTGGCTATCTGGGGTCAGAAGCATTCTCCTGCAGTTCAGGAAAATTAGGTAAAAATGCCGTCTCTGCATTTCAAGATAACTCACAAGAGATACAATCACAGTAGTGTAGAAGGGACGTGAAAACTTGTGTGTAAAATCCTGGTTCTGCTTTTAACAAACAGTAATTCTGCGCAAATTGCTTTACCTATCTAAGGTTTAGTTTATCTAGTTGTAAAACAGGAACAAAAGTATTTGGTACATGAAGGTTTTGCACAAGTTAAATGAGATGGTACATGTGAAGCACCTGCTATTCTCATAGACAAGGTAGATAAACACAGGAAGATGACAAAAGAGTTTGGTGGATTGGTAACAGAACACCTATAATATTTCTTATGATCTCCCAAAGGGCTCTGTCTTTGAGCCTGTTCTGCTCAATTTATGTAGCAATAATTTGGTTAACACTATAAAAAACATTTTTAAAAATCTAATTTGGGAAAGATTACCATCAAATGCAAAAAAACAAAAGCCCTCAAAATGTCCATTCTAACAAGATAAATTTATAAATGTATAAAAGTAAAAACAATTTAAGTCCAACATATAAATTACAAAAGTCCAGGTTGCCTATCTAGCAGCATGTGTTTAAAAAAAAAAAAACTAAGTAAGAAAGAAAAAAGAGGAGGAAAGAAAGAGTGAAGGAGAAGGAGCAGGAAGAGGAGGAGTTTACACTTTTGTGATGAGATGCTAGAAAAATCAAATGCACTCTCAGGCTGCACCCAAAGAAGTGTGGTAGCTAAAGCAAGGGAGGTGATAGTTCTCTACTCCATATAAAGCCGAGTGCCCAATTTCGAATGCCTTTCTTTAAACAGAATACAGACAAACTGAATGCATTCAGTATCGCAGCCAGAGAGAAAGAGAGATTTCTATGCCACATCTTATAAGAAATTCAGAATATTCCGGCTGGAGAAAAGAAAACTTCCGGGCACCCTCACACCTGTTTTCAAATATAGCAAGGGCCAAGTCATGTTAAGATGGAGAATGCAGAGTTCGTATGTCTCCACAGACAGAACCAGGACTAGTGAATAGGTAACGGCAAAGCTCATGAAAGGTGCACCAAGTGGCCTGAGTGGCTCTGTCCCCACTGGTCCTTCTGCAGGATCGGTGTGCCCCCTAGGAACGTTATTTCACATCAGGTGGGAGACCAGACCAGGGAAGCTCAAAATCTCCTTCTACCCTTAGAAATCCATGGCTACCGTTGACTCTAGCGTCATCCATAGTTTCCTCTGAAGACAGCTCTTTGGGAGAAAAGTCCAAAGAAAAATGCTTTTAGTGGAATACAATGCTTTTATTTATTTATTTTTGAAAAGGTCTGATTTCTGGGACATGCTAACAATGAAATGGACACTGGATTTGGAGTTGAACTAATTTGGGTCAAATTGCAAACTGCAGCTCTAAAATTTACCTGATATTTGACTTTTAGATAAATACTTGACTTCTCTGAGCCTCACTTTCTTCATCTACCTATATTATTACTTAGTCTAAGGGTTGTTGGGGGATTAAATGAGATACCACACCTCATTGATTCGAAAATGCATATTTTATCACATTTTAATAGCTCTGAAGTTGAGATGCATTTTAACATTGATGATGTGTATGGTATACATATAGTTTAATTGGGTGTTTTGGTTTTGTTTTCTCTCAGAGTGGCATATACAGTAATGTGGGTCTCACAAAAATCAATAGCAACTTATATCCAAAGGAATATGCTAGCAAATATTAAATAGCATGATGACTAGTACACAATGAGTGCTCAATACAATGTTAATTCTATTCTTCATTTTGTAGACAACTGTTTCACAACCTCTTAAGAACAGGGAGGTCCTCAAGAATTAATCATTGGAATGGAGCTGGACTTACACCTGTAATCCCAGCATCTGGGGAGGCTGAGACAGGAGGATTGATTGAACCCAGGAGTTTAAAACCAGCCTAGGCAAGATCTTGTCTCTACAAAAATAGAAATAAAAATATTAGCTGGGCCTGGTGGTGCCCACATGTAGTCCCAGTTACTCAGGAGGATAAGGCAGAGGATCACCTGAGCTTAGGAGGTAGAAAAAAAAATTGGAAGCGTTGCCAGTATGGAAAATTAATGAAAATATTTACCCCCATTAGGTCACACATACATATATAAATAAGTGTGTGTATGTTTGTGCATGCGTGTAGATATATATATACGTACACATGCACAAACATACATACATATGTATAGATATATAGATATGTGTGTGTATGTCTTTGTCAAGTTTAATTACCTTCACATCTGACTTCTTTCCTCTATTGGTGCTTTACTTTGTCACAAAAAAGCATATAATAAACTTAAAGCTGCAAGGGTAAATCAGTAAGGAAAATGTTTTCTTGGCCTAGCTGGCCCTGAACATAATCATCAGAGAGGCTTTTTGTAGTCAGATACTGTGGTTGTTAAGTATGGATTTTTCCTTATGCAAGAACATATCTAATCTTTTACAAAATGTTATCAAACATGTTGTCTCATTGATACTTTGTGTTAGTGAGTTACCTAGGTTCATTACATATTACATAAAGTCCTCTCCTTTATAGCTTCCTTACATTTTAAAACTATTTAATGGCATATATCATCTTAGCTTGCAGCATGGTTAGAAATTCATTTGTTAGCGCGTTCTCTCTCTCTCTCCCCCGACCCCTGTCCAGCTTCTAGACTGTGGACTGGTGCTTGGTGCCCCCACTAGAGGGTGTGTAGTGGCAAAGCTGAGTTTTGTCTCTGTTGGTGTAGTCAGTTAACTAGTCAGTTGATGTTCATTGAGGGCCCACTATATAGCCACCATTGTGCTAGGTTCTGGAACTAACTAGAACATACAAGCTAGACCTTCAAGGCATTCATCTTTTAGGGTAGAGATGCAGGACAGATGCCATATCGAGCAGGGGCTCTCTCAAGTGACCGACATTTAACTGATGAATCTGTGGTCTCCATTCCTTCTTTGACTGTAAAGATGGAAGGCCCACAGCATGTTGAGACATCACTGCTTGTGACAGGCTACACAGGGACACCCACACTCTGCTGTTCCCATCAGTGGGGTTGTCTGCTCACCCAGAGTCAGTGTTTGTTGCCAAATCTATTTCTGCTAGTTCTTCCTATTATTATAACTCCATGATTTAATTAAACTTACTTAAAGTAATGGCATATGAGTGCAAAAGAGATAAGTTGTTTCTATAAAATCTAAGTTAAATATTTGGGAAAAGGCATTAAAAATAAGTTACTAAAAAATGTGCTGTCAACTTGGGCATGGGACAGCCAACAGTAAAATATCATTAAGTCTGTAAATATCTGATTGCCTCACAAATGTCTTTAAGATCTTGTTCTACTTTAAAGAACCCAAGACAAAAAATGATTGAGAAAGCCTCGGAGATATGGCTTATTCAAAAGACATGACTCGGCATTCTTCTTTTTTTTGAGTTGGAGTCTCACTCGTTGCCAGGCTGGAGTGCAGTGGCAGGCTCCCAGCCACTACAGCCTTGACCTGCTGGGCTCCAGCGATCCTTCCGCCTCAGCCTTCCAAGTAGACAGAACTACAGGCATGCGCTACCACACCTGGCTAATTTTTTATTTATTGTAGAGACGAGGTCTTGCCAAGTTGCCTCAGCGGATCTCAAACCCACAGGCTCAGGCAATCCACTCACCTCGGCCTCCCAAAGTGCTGGGATTACAGGTTGAGCCACTGAGCCCGGCCAGGACTTGGCATTCTAATAGGAGGTCTTAAACTCCAAAGATGAAGCCTTGGCCCCACATCAAAAACTTGAGGGATGTCTTAAGTTAAAATAAAAACTTAAAGAATGATTCCATCGTTTTTTATGATTCCTGCTTTAATTATCTTATTCAACGAAATCACTGACTATTAATTGAATTGAGTGTAAGGGTTTCTACTGTTGTTAACAAGATAATATGTTAAAAGCTACAGTACACAGAGAAGGCTTAGGACAGCCTCTATGAGGGGGAGATGAGTGCTGAGTTGGGTGCCAAAGGAAAGAGTAGGAATTCCTATGGAAACAAGGAAAGCCAGTAACTTCCCAGGGGAAGGATGAGTATAGTCACCTAACTCTGTTTTCTAGACTTTGTAAGTTGACCCACATGCACGATAGCATTAGTTTGACTCTAGTCTACCATTCCTGTGTGTTCCTAAACAAGCCGTCTATGCCGTGTCTGCAACAGGAAGATGAGGATAATAGCAGTACCCACCTCAATGGGCTACTGTGAAGATTACATGAGATGACCCCTGATTAATCAGGTATTAATAAAAACATACGCAAAATGATTTTAAAGCTTTCTGGGAGCAAGGGAGTAGGAATGCTGAGGATGATTCTGGAGATGAAAGAAATAGTTTATACTTCTAAAATCTCCTGCCAAGTACATAAAAGTAGGAGACTGAAGAGAAAGGAAGGTGGGGTGTAAGTACCAGATGCTGGGAGCTCTTGAGGCTGCATGCCGAATGTGAACGCAGGCATTCCCAACAACCAGCACCCAACACTGCATAGCGTAGCCCACCAGCCACCTTCAGTGAGCTCACTCAGTTCCCCCAACAAGCCTGTAAAATAAGTATTTCCATGATCTCCATTTCACAGATGTGGGAACTAAGTCTCACAGATGTTAAGCGCATTCCAGGTTGCACAGACATAAACAGAAAGGAGGAACTAGAACCCATGACACCTGATTCCCAGTGCTTCAGGCTCCCTTTCTCATGAGCTGTTCCATTCACAAACCCCCAAGCTGGAGTGTCTTATATTTAGTCATTTGTTAAAACTTTTGGTAGGACAGGATGCTGCAACTAATAGCTAAAATGATGGTTGGAGATTATCAAGGATTTCAATTATCCTACCTATCCCCAACCTCCATTAGCAAGGATAAACAGAAGCTAGCTGAAGCAATTTTCCGAAACTTTCATTAATTTTAAATAAATTTATATGATGTCATTTTTTCCCCCTTTACCCAAATTAAAATGTCCTTGTCTTTTCAGTTTCTCATTACAGGCAAATCCCTTGTATGTCTTTGAGACTGTCTGTTGTTTTTCTCTGAATCCTTTGTATTTCTGCTTTGTTTTCTTTGAAATGAAAGGGCCCAATGCCGAATTCTGATTTTAAGGTGAAGTCATAACATCAATGTATATCATTAAAATGTTTTATTGTAATTACAGAAATAGTCAATGCCAAATTGTGTACACTATATTATTTTCTGCATTCTTCTTTATCCCATTCTCAAAGTTAATACAGCCTATTATATCTCATTCATTCCTCTGACTGCTGCTGCACAGCAAGCAGATGTCTCCATTGAGCAATCCACAATGAATCCGAGATCTTTTTCCTGAGTACTTACAAGTAGAGTAATTCAGAGCCCATCAGTGAGTATGAGCTGTTTCCATTGTTCCCTCCAGTGCACATTAGCTTGCACTTGTCTATATAAAATTTCAAAGAATCATAGATATTAAAGATGGAAATGACCAGTTAGTTTATCAAGCCTGCCCACTCTGCCAGCAAAAGCAAGCAAAGAAAGTAATTCTACCAGTTCGTACAATTTTAATGATGCTTATTAATAATAATTACCATCACTGTTTATATCACATGGCCTCTTTCATCTTAAAATCAGTTAAGGTACTTTTTATTTTTAAAGCTGTGTTTCTTTTCCAAAAGAGAACTGGGGCACAGATATCAATGTTACCATACTCAAGACAAATCCAGTGAAGCCAAGAATTCAATCCAGCTGAGTTCAGTATACATCTTTGAGCACAGCCACTTGTAAGGCAAGACTCTGTTGGGTGCTCTGGAGATGCATAGGTGAATAGAACCTAACTTTCTGCCCTCTATCAATTATTAAGGGATTTGTGATAGGGAACACATACAGCTATTACAATCACTCTAAGAAAAGCAGAAGATAACACGAACAATGTGGGTCTGGAGAGATTCCTCTAGCTCTAGAAATTGAGAAGGATTTTGTGAAGAAAGTGACATTTGTGAAAGTGCTATTTGAGCTAGGTCTGGAAAGAAGGATGAGCATGATGTCCGTTGACAGAGTTTGGGAAAAGGGAACCCGAGTTAAAAATCAAAACAAAACAGAACAAGAGATCCTAGCTGGGTTTCTACTTTACAGTGTAAAGACTCATATGCACTTTCACCTTGAATAAAGTCCATATGCAGAAGATGTCTACTTGGCCACTTTAAACAGGATTAGGATGTGGAAACTCGATTTAATTAACAACCACCAGAACACAAAGACTACCAATCATGGATATACTTATAGAGACAAGACAGAATATTTTTAATTAGGACTGTCTCAAAAAAAAAATCCAGAAATCCTGGTATTATATGTGTGAAAAATTGGAAATTCCCAACTACAGTCTACAATCACCAAAGAGCAGAGGAATAAAAGACCCACCTGCCAGTACCTCAATACTACTGAGTACCACACAAGAACTGATACTAGTGCACCATTTGGTCACTTCAGGGATTTGTAGGTCCTTGTTGGATTGCTGCACAACTCTAGAACTCAAACCTAGGAAGCATAGAACAGGGGCTTCCATTTTCTGATTCCTTCAATGGAGCTCTGTGTCAGTGTAGTCTAAGAGAATGCCAATACATTCTTATGATTAGCAGAAGTAGCTATTGCTCCACTTTCATGCAAAGAAACTAATCTTTGAAAACACTATTATCTGTCAGTCTATTACCTCAGTAATTATAATGCTACTTTATACCAAACTTTATAAAATCACCGGTGGGAAGAAAAAAGAAACTACAGAAGACTTCCAGGATTCCATATTCATCCCTCAAGGACCATTGCAAGTGTTGTCTCCTGCATGAAGCCCTCCCCAGTTCCTTCCACCATCATTCTCTTCACCACCAAATTAATTGTTTTCTTCCTTTCACTACCACAGTGCTTTGATCCATTGCTATATGCTTTATAAGTAGTCGTGTGGGCATGTCTCCCTTCAACTGGGTGAAAACACCTTAAAGATAGGGATTCAAGCCACACCCATCTTGCATTTTCCACAATGCCAAACTCATTTTCATTGCCTGGCACACAATAGATATTTATCATGTTTGCTAAATCACTTCCTCAGGTCTCAGAGACCTTATTTTAACATATTTAAATCATTAAAAATCTGTGTGGTCTGTACCTGTCTTAGTCCATTTTTTGCTCCTGTAACAGAATATTACATTCCAGGCAATTTATAATGAAAATAAATTGATTTCTCACAGTTCTGGAACTGGGAAGCCCAAGATGGAGGGGCTGTATCCAGTCATCCCATGGAGGAAGGCATCACTTGGTGAGCAAACACATGTGAGTGGCAGATTGAAAATGGGAGCTGAACTCATCCTTTTATAAGGAGCCACTCCCTTGATAACTAGCCCACTCCCAAGATAAAGGCACTGATCCATTCATGAGGAGGGAGCCTGTATGACCTCATCACTTCTTAAAGGTACCACTTTGTAATACTATTACAATTGGCAATTAAATTTCAACATAAGTTTTGGATGGGACATTCAAACCACAGTAGTACCCTTTCCCAAATCGTCCTTGTCTAATCATGGCACTCAGATTCAGATACAGATTCTTATAGGCATGTGCCTGAGACTATCCTTCATTCAATTAGCATGTACCCCTGGTAGTGAAATGAAGAAGTACTGTCCTTAACAAGACCTGAATCTTGGCTTGGTCACTTAGCCATTGTAGAACTTTGGAAAATCTTTGGAGTCAGACCAACCTAAGTTTAGACAGACTTATACTCAAGTTCTGAGTGACGCTTATCAGTTGTATGACCTTGGGTATGGAATGCTCTTTAGACTGCAGTGTCCTCAACTATGAGATGAAGATATTAATAGCACTTATCTCAGTTTAAATGAGACAATGCATAAAGAGTTTAGCTCAGTACTTGGCACACAGCAAATATGCAATAATTATCATTATTATTGGATATAATACAAGTCTCTCAGGATCATAAGGAATAAATTATATAATAAGTGGAATTATACCCAACATATTGCTCAGTCAATGTTTCCTTTCTTCATATGTGCTAGGAATAATTGCTACACCTTATGGAGTGCCTATTACATACCAGGCAATGTGTATCAGTCACCTTAAATATATAAATAATCTCATCTAACTTTATTCTTATAGCAAGCTATTGAAATAATAATTATTATCCCTATTTTGCAGATGATAAATTGAGATTCAGAGAGAACAAGTATCCAGCCCAAGTTCACATAACTAGTTCAGTACAGATTGCTGTAGAAGCTACGAATAAAAGACATCAGGTTCAGAATAGGGAAGTATAGGAAGAAAACACAGGCAGACACTCCCTACAGAGTTTAGTATTTTTATTTAGCCTCATCCTGGTCCCTAATTCCAGTATTAAACTCACTTTTTTTTTTTTGAGTCAAGGTCTCAGTCTGTCACCCAGGCTGGAGTGCAGTGGCACGATCATGGCTCACTGCAGCCTCTATCTCCTGGGCTCAGGAGATCCTTCTGCCTCAGCCTCCTAACTAGCTGGGACCACAGGCATGACCCACCATGTCCAGCTTATTTTTTTATTTTATTTTTGTAGAGATAGGGTCTCTCTGTGTTGTCCAGGCTGGTCTCAAACTCCTGGGTTCAAGCAATTCTCCCACCTCAGCCTCCTAAAGTGCTGGGATTACAGGCACTAGCCACTGTACCTGGTTTTATGCTCACTTTTTAAACTAGCCTCCGGAATCCATGTCAATATATTCCCACTTGCACTATGCACCCACTCTTGCTTTTTAATAAATGGATTAAATGATGTTACTCATCTAAGAGCTAATTCTAATACATTTCTCTCTCCCCATCCTTTTTTGTTTTTTGGTTACAAATTTGCTATTTGTTCCCATGGTCTTTTAATCTCAGTTATACTAATTGTCACCCATGGAACATAATTTTTAATAACCTGGATATCCTTAATTTCCTAGACTTCCATAATGGACTTAGATTAGGCATGTCAACACATTCATTGCCAGCTACACAAAAGGAAAGATAGCCCTTCCATAGTTCCTGCTAAAAAGCACTCCTGTTTTATACTGACAAACCCCTTGCCCAACCCATCTCCCTGTGCCACAGCATCCTGAACTAGAGGTGATCTTCTGACCCTTAGACAACTAACCATAAGCTGGCTGAGGACCTATAGAGCATAACAATGAAAAAGAGGGGTTGGGCTAGCCGGATTCTTTCTTGGGAATCTGATTAGGAAATTCCAAGAGAATGGGGCAATTATCAGGGAAAACTACAATGGAAGGAGTATAAGGAAAGAAGCCATGAAGTGGGTAGCGAAGAGTAGAGTAGAGTTCTGAACACGGGGGCTTGGCAAGTCAAAGAAGCAACAATTAGGGGTGTAGCAAAAAGCTTTGAGATTGAGAGAAGTTGCCCAGAATAAAGCTAGAAGACTAAACCAGCAGGTAGCAAGGGGAACCCAAGTAGAGCAAATACAGAGTGAGCGAATTAGATTGAAATGAAAGAGAAGGCTGTTCCTCCCACTGCGTCAGCACCTGAAAGGTTTCCCAGTCTGATTTCATGCTCTATCTGTGAGCATGCTCACAATGAATGCCGCTTTTCTTGAGGAAACTTGAGTGAGTCAGTTCTTTGCAACCAGAAGCTCTTTTCTAGAGGGTTCAGTTCTTAAACTCTTTTTTTAGAAAATGAAAGTTAAAGTGTATTGTCCCCTTCTTTGTTTCAGATGGTCACAATTGCAGATTCCTGGAAGAGAGGCATTCACCTGATTGTCCAGACTTCCTAAAAAATCTCTTTATTGTCCCTATTTCTGAGATAGAAGAAACTTCTCCTCTTTAGCTACTACCTAAAAATCAACAAATAGCAGGTAAGACAGGCAAACTTAACCACCTCATTTATCATTTGTGATTCCTTGACATAAAAACTAAACTCTTAGAAAGGAAATCACGAGGCTCAAGAATAGGAAACATGAACAGCAGAAGCTTTGGGGGAGAAAACCTGGGCATGAAAAAAGCAAGGATTTGGGGTATAGAAAATAATTATGAATGTGCTATTTATTTCTTGCAACAGGGGAGAAGAACGAATACTCTATGAGAAATTCCCTTTTTATAACGTGAGACATAAAATTGCATAATTTAAGATTTTTTCAGTCAATTCTTTTTGTAGTTACATATTTTTTGGAGATAGGGTCTTGCTATGTTGCCCAGGCTGGTCTTGAACTCCTGGACTCAAGGGATCCTCCCGCCTCAGTCTCCCAATGTGTATTTAGTTAAATTAATATAATAGATATGCTTCAATGTGAGCTGTTTATTTACAAACAGCACTTATTGATTGTCTGTTCTGTTTCACACTGTGCTAGGCATTAGGCATACAAAAACTAAAGACAGTCCCAACCCTTGAGGGGCCACAGTCCAGAGGTAGAGAAAGAGGATTCTGGGGCAATGTGATGAGGGCCACATAAAAGCACGCCCAATCCTGGAGGTAGTGGAGCAGGGAAGGCATGGTATGGATCCAGGAAACTTCCTAGAAGAAATGCCCAGGATACATTTTGAAAGGAGCAGCCTAAGCTAACCTGGAAAAGATGAAGCAGAAGGACATTCTAGGCACAGCTAATAGCCTGGGCCCTGGCATAGGAATTGAAGTCCTGTATTCATTAGACTGTGATTGCCTTAAACACTCCAGTGTCATGGACTTCTATACAGTAAACCACCAATCCAGGTCTCCTCATAGCAAATGTGGCCTTGTCCACAGACCCTCCTCAAAATTTTTCTTCTCAAACATATACTAACTACAAAAGCCCCAAGGATACTCAAGATTCACACGTTTTTCTCTTCTGAGCAATTGATGGCTTGGCTTCTTTCAAATGCCATTAATGGCAATTTTGAATTTGTATATTTATTTTTCAGGAAAAAGAGTGATTATAATTTTCCAAAGCTTTATTTATTTATTTATTTAGGCTACCGTATCCTCAAACTGCTGGGCTCAGGTGATCCTTCCGCCTCATCCTTCCAAGTAGCTGGAACTACAAGCATGTGCCACTATGCTCAGCTCATTTTTTAAATTCATTGTAGAGATGAGGTCTCACCAAGTTGCCCAGGCTGGTCTCGAACCCCTGGGCTTAGGCAATCCTCTCACTTCTGCCTCCCAAAGCACTGGGATTACAGTCATGAGTCACCGCACCTGGCCTCCAAAGCTTTAAACTAAAAATATTTTGTATCTTTAAGAAAATTTTTGGTAACTATTTGGATTATTAAAAATTAGATTGGCAGCAATGATATATAGAATATAGTTTTTTTTCCTTTATAATGTTTAGCATTCATCAATAACCAAACACTTCACAAACTTCTGCAGTCTTTTTTAAAATTTTTGCCAGTGTCACTTGCCAACAGACTACATTCCTATGTTCTTGCTGGTATTACTAATCTATTCCTATTTCTCCATCTTTACAGTCAATAATATGTTTCACTTATGAATCTACTTCTTAGAATTGTTATGAAACTAAGCAAAATATTCAATGTTATGAATATGAAGCAACCTGAATAAAGGGACGTTATAAGTAAAAAAAAAAAAAAATCACTATATAAGTCTTCAAAATCCCCTTTCCTAGTTACATACTATTTTTTTCCAGGTGAAAAAAACTTAAGAACAATTAAAAGAGAGTCAGTGGTTTACTAACAAAGCAACCTTGAACTGGTCTCCCTTACTACAAGCAAGATGATATTCCTAAAACATGGCAAAATAATTTACTCCAGGGTTCTAAAATTTGCATTAAGCGTCACCATGTAGATTTGAGGGGGGGGGGGGAGCAGGATTTATTGAGAGGACAGAAAAGCTCCTACAGTGGGAGGGGACCTGAAGAGGATGCCTAGATTTTTTAAATTGCATCTTTTCAAAGGTTTAACCAATTTCAAATGACTAGTGCTTGGAATTACTCATAGAAATGACATAAGTAATGAAAACATCATTCATT